>JAWZYV010011748.1:0-216598 GCA_038373885.1 Cheiracanthium punctorium
GCCTGCGAGAACTTGTAGAAGATCATTAATTAACCACTCGACAGTTATCTAGGGAGTTAGAAGTTAGTTTTTCAAGCACATTTGGCGGAAAACTTTCGTTACAACCTGATAGCTTCACTTTTTTTTATATTTTGGTCCTTTAAATTGTCAAACTTTATTCATCTTGCATTTGCTGATTTTCGCATTCACGCTGTTTTATTAAACTTTAAATTAGCTACCTTAAAGTAAGATTTTACGCTTTTATTTATTTTGTTATTTTTTAAAGCCAATGTTTTGCACATGTGTGCCATTGTTTACATTCGGCAAAGCTGTGTGCTCTAGAGTCGGGACATTTTTTTCCGATCAGCAAAGGCGAGGGTGAAAGAGAACGAGGTGGGAAAGCAACCCTGCTAAATTCCCTTCCTTCTCTTCTGTGTTCACGTTGCTGCAGGAAGACCTGCTATTATACCGACGACTGGACTTTTATTTGTTTTTAGTAACTGCATAGGTATTAGCGATACATGACTGTTAGAACACAGACGTGTACAAGGGGAGAAGCCTAGCCACGTCCAATTCCCGGTAACCTCTGTACGCTATCAGATCAGATGCCGTTTTCATTTTTTTTATTATTGCAGTGGGAGGATTCACATTCCTTACCTTTAGAATCTATATTTAATGTCAATGCACATCTCTCTTTCATTGCACGGGCAACGCCGGGCCATGCTGCTAGTTTATTTATAAATAACACATGAGTAATTATTCACTAAGCATGATTTACATGCATATTTTTAGAATTTCTAAATACATTATAAGTGTTCACTTACCTTTACATTCAGAGCAAAATGTTCGAATTTTAGGATACATTTTCATGAAAGAAAATGGCGCAAGATTCACAAAACGATTACCTACATCTAAAGTTCTTTAGTACGACAAAAGTATAAAAAAATTGTTTTAAAATAATACAACATTTATAATACTTAGAATAATAAAATAGAATACTGTAACTGGGGAAAACAGGCCTCAATGATAAACTCATTTTTAGCGATGGCAACTCATAAGCAGGCCCGTTGCTTAGCGATGGCCCCGACGCGTCTTTCCAAATCTACAAATCTGCAACACTTTGGCGCTATTGGCGCATTACGCACTTGGCGAGCAAAGGAGGTGATGACGTCAGAACAATGGCTGGCGGCGGTACAAACTACGTTCCATCCATGTTAATTTCCCATAGGATTGAGAAATTTTAATTGTATCTTTTTATTGCGTCCGATTTAAGGTTTTTGATGCTCATATTCGGTAACGAGACGGTAAGTATTCTTTGATTCATTAACTAGAATTGTGAATTGTTTCTTGTAGGATTTTTAAATGACTACAAAAACTTGAATTTGCTTAAGCATGGCTCACTTGGATAAATACAGGCTGTCCGAAAACTAGTTTCTCCTATGGGATTTTCCGTACGAGTAAATTTTCGCTTCTTCGCCGATGTGTCGCTTTTACCCAACGAATCACTGTTGCCATCTCTGCCGGAGAAAATATGCCTAAAATCAAAGCTAAAAGTATCCAGGAATGGATAACAATGGCCGCATTCGTAAACGACAAACTCGTTGCACGAGTGCAACTCGTTTGGCGTTTACGAATGCGGCCATTGTTATCCATTCCTGGATACTTTTAGCTTTGATTTTAGGCATATTTTCTCCGGCAGAGATGGCAACAGTGATTCGTTGGGTAAAAGCGACACATCGGCGAAGAAGCGAAAATTTACTCGTACGGAAAAACGGAGCTTTTTGGACAGCCTGTATATATCCCAGTGAGCCATGGCCATGGCTTAAGCCTACTGTGGTTCAGATGTAAATAAACGACATGGCGGCAGTTATGGCTGACTAACATACTCGGTTCCATTCAAAATATTGCTTTTTTTCTTTTCTCTTTTCATGAAGTAAATTTTTGCCGTTTGCTGCCTACAGTGTATGTGACATAAGATTAATTTTTTAGAAATCGCGGTGCTACTTTACATTTGGGATTAATTTATCGGACATTTTTTCTGTTTAGTATGTAGTTTATAGTTTTTAAAATTTCTTGTCTGTTTATTTTTCCTGTGTATTTATTCATAAGGTCTGTTTTGCTTCTGTTAATTAAAATATGATGGCATCTATAATGCATAATTTTTACATTCATGCATATGTTATTGCTTTTTTGTTAGATACCTACCGTATGGCATTGGTGCATTTAGAGGGGTCCACTTGCCCCTCCACCAAATTTAAAATATGCTCGACTATTTTATAAATTGAAATGCATTAAAAAATATAGAAAAATGTTTTTGTGTTCTTCTAGAATAATTTGTGCATCCGACCCTGCTACTTTATGAGATAGAATGCTACTTAGCAATGCAACTTAACTCCAAAAATGGTTAAAATAACAAGCAAGTCCTCTTTACTTCTGCCAAATGCTATCATGACCTACAGCTAATAATGAAAAGCACTTCTACATGTCATCGAACAGTACAACCTTCCTCTTAAATCCTTTCGATTTTGTTCCTGTATTTTTTTCTTGTATTGAGAGCCTGTTTAAATCTTTGTTTCATCTTTGTGTATGCCATTAATCATACTCTACTTTTGTAATACATTAACTCATACCTTTCTACTACCTCTGATTAATACAGATTGTACAGTATTCTGTTTTTATCCATGATTTTTTTAATGTGTTTTTAATTCAAATTCTCTACATTTACAATGTTAGTGCTTAAAATATACTATTATAAACTGTCGTATCTAATTAATACTTGTTAATATTCTCAATGTCCATCAGTTTACATAGGGTGTTATTTTCTGTGTACATCTTAATGTTCACCTATCTTTTAGTGATTTATTTTAAGTTACGCATGTTTTACAAAATTTGTTACATATATTAAAGTTTTTAAAATATTATTATTTTACCTTGTTTATAATTAATATAGTATGCAAAATTACTTGGGTGCATGTTTCTGTCTTTATAGTAATACTCAAATAATTTGATGATGCCATTTTTCTTTTAAAGGTGTAGGTTAATTTATTACATATAAGCTTTCACTAGCTGGATAGCAGGCATGTGGAGCAGGTATAAATGTAATTCTGCTTCACACTTGTTATTTTGCTGGAATTATAAGCTACCATACTTTTTTTAAATAAAAAATGAATGATGGTGCTCTTGCTGTGAAGACACATCGAAAAGAGGACTGCTTTATCCCAACCAGCTGATTCTAGGTGCAGCATTTACCTCTTGGGAATACAGAATTTTTTTTCTAGATCTGCCACTGATCATAAATTGTCTTATTTTTTGTGAGTTGGTACTGGAATGAATTTTGTTAAAAAATGAAATATTTTTCATGGTTTGTAAATGGAATAACCTATTAGTGATACGCCTGTGAAAATTGAAGTAAGTGCTTTTGTTTAGTTAAACGGTTTTATTTTGTGTATAGATTGATTGAAGATTTTTAAGTAGCTATGCTGAAAATTGTTTAATCCATTGTAGTTATTTTAAGTGTAAAAATGGACCACTGCTTGTCAATTTGTTTAATTGCTGTACTGTTAATTGTGGAATTTACAGAAATGTTTTTATGTTTATATTTAATTATTGGTTGAGGATATTTTTTTAGTTGTTTTGTTGTTAGTTATTTTGTTTTAACTAATAAAATTAAGGGATGCAACGTTCTCAGGCAAACATACTTCATTTGCTTAATATGCCAGATATTGGCAGAAGCCAGATATTACAAATATCCAGCAGTATATCTGTCCAAACATTTCGTACTGCAAAATAACATATGCATAATCAGTTCTAAAACTACAAAGGTAATGTTTTTTAATAAGAATATTTCACTTTTAATGAATTTTCATATTACATTTTTATCGCATGAAGAAAACAGAAAAAAAAGCACGTTTAGCTTTTTTCGAGACACTAAATTCTGGTTCAGTCGAACATTTTTATAACTGAAGAAGAGCGAATCTTTGGTACCACCTGAAACAATTATCTTGATACGTAGCCATTTTTATGGGTGCTTTTTTACAATGTTTTGAATTTCAACACCAGTCTTTTGCTGAGTGTTCTTGTTAAAAATAATAATTGTTCTTCATTCTTTGGTAAATTTTTCTTGCTTATTTTTTTTCAAAAATTAACCATGTTTCTGAGAATATAGTCTGTCGTTGTATATACTGTTGTCTGCAAGAAAAGCTTTTTTTTCTTTTTAAAGTAAGTAAATTTATCAACATATAATAAATACCAAACTTGCATTCATTTTAAAGGTAACAAGCAGTGTTGTCTGCATAAACTTTAATTCCAGTGGAAAAGGCGTTAATTTCATAGAAACAATCTCAAAAATATTTTTGATTTTTGAATTAAATAATCTGCAACTGATGAGAAAATTTTTAAAAAATAATGATGAATATTTTAAGAAAACTTGTAACAATACAACTGAAAGGAAACATACTACTGCTAGATATCAGATTGAAATTTTGTCTGGATATTTAGTAATTGGCCAAATTGACATCTATTTTGTCATTAGTAACCTTAATGCACATTTTAAATTTGTTAAAATTTCATGAGTCTCCTTAGTGACATTATTGTCATATTGTCAATATGGAGGCAGGTTACATTGCAGTTGACGACTTTCAGCAAAGAAACAAAAATCGCCAAATAGGCTTACCCCCACTTATCGGGTATTTCTCCTGTTCAGCCCAGGAGCAGAATTATATTCAGTGTCACAGATTACATGGTTTCTCCATGTTTGATGCATTTTCGCATAAACTACAAGCTAGCCAGTCTGTTGCGATGTGCTCTGCGAATGTGTGAGGACTTAAAAATTTTTCACGATCACATGATGTTGATGTGAAGGATGCATTTTCACCAAGTTAAATTTGTTAATATAGTGAGTCATTTCCGTTTCAAACACGTTGACTAACCACTACATTCAATATATGCCCCCCCCCCAAAGGTTTGTTACCCCTAATAGCACAGATGGTCACAAGAGTCGCTGTGACGTCACAGAGGGTCACAATTGTCACAGACTACTCACATTGTGACTTGTGAGTGATGTGACTCTACTGTGTGGTCACTGTGAAGTTTATTTGTGACCAGTCACCAGGTGATGTCGCCGTGAAGTCACCATGTGACTAGTATGTGATCGGTCGCTAGGTGACTCCACTGTGAAGTCACTGTGACTAGTATGTGATCGGTCGCTCAGTGACTCCACTGTGAAGTCACCATGCGACTAGTACGTGATTGGTCGCTCAGTGACTCCACTGTAAAGTCAGTGACTATTTTGTGACTACTGATTTTTTTGGACTTCAAAATGACGTCACACTAGCCGCTTTTGCGACTTTGGAAACAGACTCATTTTTCTAATATTTTGTGGCAATTTCTTTCGTGAAACATTTAATAAATAAATCCCAAAATAGTAATTGAATAAAATCTCCCAGTTATGTAGTAATGGAATTTAGTTTAATTTATTAATTTTTAAATTATTTTGTTTGAACAAGACAATATTATTCTTAAAAATATTAGAGTTGAGAGTTCGAATCACAATGGTGAAAACTAAGTATCTGTGAGTAAAATTAACAATTTCTTTCATATCCCCATGGCATATATGTTTCGATAGCATATGTAGGTTTAAATTTCGGATTGAGGGGGGGGGACTATCCGGTATTTTCAACCTTATTGTTACTAGAGTAAATACAAATGTCTCAAAATTGCTGTTTTTTAATAATTGCTTTAAGTGTTCAGATCCCCCTGAAGCAGAATGACTTTCCCCTGCGCCAGAAGAGGGCGCTTTTGAACTCTAATCCTTTTTTTTTGCCTTTCAGATGCAGCGAAGGCTTCGATGTAAACTGACGTGAAAAGGGGGGTTTTCCCTCTCTGATAACAGTATCTAAATGTCTTTTGTTAATGTTGTGTAGTGTAAGATGTGTTTATATTAACCCAGAAATAAATCGTATTCGTCCTTTAGACACTCACTTGATTCACTGAGATAGTAGCAGGAAACAGGAAATCGACAGAAAAGCTACCAGGGCAGGTAGGCTAGATCCTTTTTATGAACTGTATTCCTTTACCTATATCAGAACTGAAATTTGAAAGAAATACAGTATAACAATTGTTTCAATGGTACCTTAACCCTCGATTTTTTCTTTTGATTGTTTGTAATTCTTAAGTGAAAAAAAAAGACGTCAGAAGCGACGAATAAATTGAAAACACAAGGAGGTGGCTTGATAACAAGCTTCACGAAACTGACTCCTAAAATCGACGAAGCCTTGGCAAAATTAGATGAGGAATATTTAGAAATTGCTCTCGCTCAGTTGTCAGAAAAGGAAAAACAAACAATTGAGCTCGATAAGTTAATCATAGATGAAATCGAAGACTGTAAACAAATCCCAGCCGAAGTTGAAGCAGCTCAAGAATATAGAGATAAAATCATCATGTATAAAATTAAAATTGAAAAAGTTCTAAAAAAATGTACGAATCAAGAAACAAAAAATGCTAGCGCCGATATTTCAAATACAATTACTAACGACCCATCTCTAAATTCAAATGCTCCAATTAAGATTAAATTACCCAAAATTAACATCGAAAAGTTTGACGGCAATCCTGAGAATTTCCAAGAATTTTGGTCTGAGTTCAAAAACGCGATACACGATAATAAAAATCTCAACAAAATAGACAAATTTACATACTTAAAAAGCTTATTAAAATCAAAAGCTCAAATCGCGATACAAGGATTATCGTTGTCAGACAAAAATTATGATATTGCTGTTAAAATTCTTGAAGACCGATAGGGCAAAAAGGAAATTTTGATTAGGTCTCATATAAATAATTTATTAAATTTGTCCCCTATTCGTAATGCATCAAATATAAAAGACCTGCGCGAATTGTACGATACATGTGAAATTCAAATACGTTGTTTAGAATCGCTTGGTATTGAGCTAGACAGTTATGGTAATTTACTTTTTCCTATCATAACTAAATTAATTCCTGATAGCTTAATTTTGAACTACAACCGCGAATATAAAAACGAAACAGACTCTTGGAATGTAACGCAATTGTTAGAATATTTGAAAACCGAAATCGAAATTAGAGAACGTACATTTTCGTTTCAGAAGAAGGAGTCTGATTACTTTCAGCATAATTCTAAAAATGGAAATGAAAGGGATTTAACTAGATTGGGACAAAATAACTTTTCGAAACCAAAATACGCCAAGAATCCGAGTGCTACTGCTTTTAATGTAGTTAGTAATGAAAATAAGTGTATATTCTGTAGCGATGATCGTCATGAAAGTAATGAATGTAAATTAAGTATTTCTGATAAAAAACAAAGTCTATTAGTTCAAGGAAGGTGCTTTAATTGTTTACAAAAATTTCACGTTGTAAATCGATGTTTTAAGAAACCCGCATGTAATTTCTGTTTCCAAAAACATAATCAAAATATTTGCGAAAAACGTTTCGAACCAAAAGTAGAAGTTCCCCAGAGTGAAACGATCGTGTCCTCCGTTACGGGAGATAGAAATTCGAACACAGATATTTACTTCAAACTGCAACAGTATTTGCAGAAAATAAGGTTAAACCAGCCGAGATACGGTTATTATTAGATTTGGGGAGTCAAAGATCATTTATTGAATCGGAACTCGTTAATGAATTAAAATTAAAAATAATAGGAAAAGAAACTATAAAAATATACCCCTTTGGTTCCAAAGAACTCCAGAAAGAAATTATAAATCGCGTTCTAGTAAATTTGAGAAACGTTCGTGATCCCACGAAAAAGATACAATTAGAAGCTTTAGCTACTGACAAGATAAGCAGTGCAGTAATTTATCGGCCAGAGCGAGAAATAAAAGAACATTGTGGCATAAACAAATTTTCACTGGCAGATGAATCATCGGATCAGCTGTTTCGAAGTGGAAATGAGCATTCCCAACTCCTTGATTTCCCCCCAGTCAGAATTCTGATAGGCGCCGAACATTATTGGAGTATCGTCTCCGGTGAAATACGCAGGATACCGAATTCTTCTGTTGTTGCAATGGATAGTCTTTTCAGATGGGTTTTGAGCGGTTCTTGTGATTTAGAAAATAAAATTGACACTGAGAGGAGTGCGAAAATGATGAAGGTAGTTGTAGATTCTTCGCGAGAGGAAAATTCCGATCTGATTTTACAAAATTTTTAAAAATTGGATATAATGGGCATTGAAAGCGAAAAAAGGGATTTATCCAATAATGACGGAGAAGTTGTTTTAAAGGATTTTGAGAAAAATATAAAATTTCAGAACAACAGATACAAGGTTAAACTACCGTGGAATGAGAATGCGGATAAATTAGAAAATAATTATGAAATCGCAAAATGCCGCTTAGGAAAACTGGTTAAGAGATTTGATAGAGATAAGGAATTTTACCAGCGGTATAGGGATGTATTATCGAAACAGATTTGCGAGGGTATAATCGAACCTGTAGAATTTAAAGAAAAGGAGAAAATGAATATCGATAGAGAATATTATATGCCTCATCAGGCCGTTATCCGTGATGATAAAATTACAACGAAGCTAAGAGTAGTTTTTCCC
The DNA here is from genome assembly GCA_038373885.1 of Cheiracanthium punctorium. Lineage (NCBI taxonomy): Eukaryota > Metazoa > Arthropoda > Arachnida > Araneae > Cheiracanthiidae > Cheiracanthium > Cheiracanthium punctorium. The sequence continues at coordinate 8,546 of JAWZYV010011748.1, forward strand.
GCCTCATCACACTCGCAAAATAAATTATCGTTAAATGATTGTTTACATTCCTTACCGAATTTGAATCCTGACTCACTAAAATTACTTATAGATTTTAGAAACAAACCAATCGCGTTAACTGCCGATATAGAGCAAGCGTTCTTACAGATATTGTTAGATGAAAATGATAGAGATGCGGTTAGGTTTTTATGGCATGAGAATGATTATGAAAGGAATGCGAGTTTGAAAACTACCATTTTCAGAATGACTCGTGTTTTATTTGGAGCTACTCCAAGTCCTTTTTTATTGGCTGCAACTCTCAAACACCACATAAGAAAGTACGAACATAAATATCCGCTTGCATATCGTATTTTAAATTCCCAATTATACGTTGACGATTTAATTTCTGGATTAGAAAATGAAAATCAGTGTTTTGACATTTACCGACAAATAAAAGAAATTTTACACGAAGGTGGATTTAATATGCGTAAATGGAAAACCAATTCGGAATGTCTTCAGATAAAGCTAGATCAGGCTGAAAACTGTAACGAATCTTTAAGGGAAACTTCGAAAGTTTTAGGTTACCTCTGGAATTCAAACGATGATACGTTAAAATTAGCATGTGAATTTCTTAAATTTAATCAAAAATTTAATCCGTTAACTAAACGATTACTTTTGAAAATTGTCTCAAAATTATACGACCCCATTGGCTTTATCACTCCCTTTACGCTGAGACCAAAAATTCTTCTTCAGGATATTTGGGATCAAAAATTTAAATGGGATGATCCTCTACCATTTGATATAACGAAAGTATGGAACAAATGGTGTGATGAATTAGAGGATTTAAAGGAATTTGAAATACCCAGATTTTACCTCAAGAACGCTAACGAAAATGAAGATTTTGAATTTCATTGTTTCGTCGACTCGAGCAAGCGAGCCTACGGTGCAATCCTGTATATTCGGTATACAGATTATAACGGACAGTTTCGGACATCGTTAATTTGCTCCAAATCCAGAGTTGCACCACTTCAAAAATTAACTCTTCCAAGACTTGAATTGCTATCAGCTGTAGTTGGAAGTCGACTATATGAGTACGTAAGAAACAGCCTTTCAAATATAACAAATGCACGAATTAGATTCTGGACAGATTCGATGATTGTGCTTCATTGGATTCGTGTAAATTCTAAGAGACTGTAATCGTTTGTCCAAAATCGTGTGAGTGAGATTCGTTCAAGGACTGATGCTTCATTTTGGTCGCACTGCCCTGGAGATCAAAATCCAGCTGATGTGCTGACTCGTGGCGAATCTTTACGAAATCTGCTTGATAAAGAACTGTGGTGAAAAGGACCAAAGTGGTTGAGAAAAAGTGAAGATTATTGGCCGAAAGAAAGCCAAGAAATTGCGGACATTGGAAATTGTGACGAAGTGAATGAGTCAACCGTTTGCACTATGAATGTCGAGACCGAAAAAATTATTGACATTGAAAAATTTGGGCACTTAACGAAACTCTTATGCATCACTGCCTGGGTAAAAAGATTTATCTTTAACCTTAAGAATAAAGAAAACAGAAGATCTGGAACTCTTAGTAGCTACGAGTTACAGTCAGCAGAAGAATACTGGATAAGAAAAACTCAAGAAGAAAACTTCGGGGAAGAATTGGAAGCACTAAGGTGCGGGCGTGAAATATCTCCAAATTCCAAATTGAAAATTTTTTCCGTTGGGTTAGATGAAAACAATATTATTCGCCTTCGAAGCCGACTTCAGTATGCTGACATTACTCATAACGAAGTGTACCCGATGTTGTTACCCGACAGAAGTCACCTTACCAATCTCGTGATTCGCCGCAGCCATTTGCGGTTAGGGCATGAAGGAATTGCGGACACCTTAACAGACGTTAGAGAAAAATTTTGGATCCTAAAAGGACGACAGCGAATCAAGAGCATTGTGTTCAACTGCAATCTTTGCAAAAAATTTCGAGTTAAGCCTTTTACCCAAGACGAAGCTCCTCTTCCCCCAGATCGTATTAAGCAGACTCATCCATTTGAAGTAACGGGTATGGATTATGCTGGTCCCCTTTACATAAAAAGTACAGACGGAACAAAAAAAGCCTACATTCTGCTTTTTACGTGTGCCGTCACCAGAGCTGTCCATCTTGAGCTCACCGAAGATCTGACAACCAAAACATTCTTACTCACGTTTAGAAAATTTGTATCCAGAAGAGGACTATGCAGAAAAGTATACTCGGACAACACGAGTACATTCAAAAGAGCTAAAACCGAAATAAATTTGCTGTGGAAACTTTTGAAGGAAGAAGAAATCCAGAACTACTTTGCAAATAAAAACGTCGAGTGGAATTTTATCGTAGAGAGAGCAGCATGGTGGGGAGGATTTTGGGAAAGACTTATAAGATCCACAAAAAATTGCCTAAGAAGAATACTAGAAAAATTATCTTTGACGTTTCCAGAACTAGAGACTATAGTCATAGTAGTTGAGGCTATTATAAATTCCAGACCTTTGACATTTGTCTACAGTGAGTTCGAGGAACCTGAGCCACTTACTCCTGGACACTTCCTCATAGGTAGAAGACTTGTTGCTCTCCCTCCACACTCATCGGTAGCGCCAACCTCCACCAAGTCTGATCTAAAGGGTAGGTGGAAACATAAAAGAGCCATTTTGAAAAGAATATGGAGAAAATGGCAGTCATCGTATTTGTTAGAACTGAGATCTGCCCACCAGTCAATGCGGTCCAAATCAAATGTTGAACCGACGAAAAATTCGACTGTCTTAGTGTATGTCGAAAAGCTTCCTCGACTTATGTGGAAGATGGGTATAGTCATCAGTGTTCATCCCGGACGTGTTGGAAAGACTCGTGCATGCACTATCAAACTTCCCAATGGAACTATACTGAAACGACCAATTCAACTTTTGTATCCTGTTGAACTTAATGTAGATGGAAAAGGACCTAGTGACTCTTTGTCCAAAGGTCCTTTGGGGCCGGAGGATGAAGCAGAATGACTTTCCCCTGCGCCAGAAGAGGGCGCTTTTGAACTCTAATCCTTTTTTTTTTTTTGCCTTTCAGATGCAGCGAAGGCTTTGATGTAAACTGACGTGAAAAAAGGGTTTTCCCTCTCTGATAACAGTATCTAAATGTCTTTTGTTAATGTTGTGTAGTGTAAGATGTGTTTATATTAACCCAGAAATAAATCGTATTCGTCCTTTAGACACTCACTTGATTCACTGAGATAGTAGCAGGAAACGGGAAATCGACAGAAAAACTACCAGGGCAGGTAGGCTAGATCTTTTTTATGAACTGTATCCTTTACCTATATCAAAACTGAAATTTGAAAGAAATACAGTATAACAATTGTTTCACCCCCCTCCTTTAAATACGTCTCTGGTATGTTTGAAAGTTCCACTACGAAAAATTTGTGGTAAAATTATGGGTCTAAGTCAAAAATACTTTATTTTATCTAATGCATGTTTTTCCAATTAATTTTATTTATTTTTATATGAAATCCCTTTTAGGTAAAATATAGCAAAAATATAAATCTTATCCCTCATACCTTAATATATATCAAATCCCACATGTCGCACATTACAAATTTATTTCATAACCGAATAAAAAATTTCAATAAATCATTAGTTTTTTCGGATGAATACTTAAATAAAACACAGCACATTATCTCCTGAAAATAATTTATGTGGAAAAAGAAAGATTTCCAAGATTTTTAATTTATATTTATTAATTATGATATTTTTTATATTTATTTATAAAATACTCACAGAATATAAAATTTATTTATAAAATATATATGTAGGAAGTTCAATGCAAACTCCTTAGCTAACGCCGTTACATCATGTGTGGCGCGGCAGTCGCCTAGCAAGCATAACATGTTCCTTTCCTACTGCGTAATCGAGAGAGACGTTAACTGCAGCCGACGAGAGAAGACGTCTCCGTCGCTCAGTCTGTTATCTAAGTGTTTGTAATTAATTGTCCGTGTGTAATTGTTGTATAATAAAGTACCTTGTTTGTTAATATGGTCGTAGCCTTTTCCCCATATTTTGGGGGCTCGACCGTCCTCTCACACTCCAGAGAATTCCTCTAGACATCAACAAGCCAGTGTATTCCCTAATAGACGATAAGCTTCAGAAGCTCTCTTATGGACGAACGCAATTTGACGAATTTAAATACATGGTTTGAGGTGTGGATTAACTGCTGGACTGCTCCCCATTTCAAGTAGGCTAGATTTTTCTTTTAATTTAGATCGTTATTATCCTTTTAAACAATTGTGCAGAATTTCTCTAGTTTTTGTTTACATTCAGAAACTGTATTCTTTTTCAAAATGTCGTTAAAACTAGGAGACATACATTTAATAGCAAACTCATTGAAATTTGGCAAAACTCAAACTGTTAAAGCATTAAACACCATACTTGGTTTTAAAGAATTTGATCGTTCTTCCCGTACCAAAAATACGTAATTTCTCTTCCTTCCCAATCGAATTAGATCTAGAAAAACATAAAGAACAGATATTAAAAGATTTCTCCTTAAATGAGTTTATTTCCGTGGCAAATTTATTACATTTGGAATCAAATGCAAACGAAAAAGATATTTGCAACAGCATTTTTAATGCCCTAACAAATTTGCAAGACTTTCGAAATTCTCTCGACACCAGTTATCTCTCTGATTTAGAACATGACCATCCACTTATTAACACATCGGCAGAAGCGAGTAGCACGAATGTAGGTCATTTTCCCCCTAATGGTGCCTCTGATATAAACAGTGTTCCTGCGATGCAAAACCCAAGCTCTGTTTACCTTACCCAACCGAGTAATGCACAGTTCCCCATTCTAGGCCCCAGCGCAGTTTCGGATATGACTAATCAATTCTGGTATCTTTTAAGAGATATATCTGCAAATAGTAGAAAGTTTTCAGGAGATGATTTGTATTCAATTAAAAGTTTTTTTATAGACTTGGAGGAAAATTTCCAATTATTCCCTTGCATAAGTGATCAACAAAAATTAGTGTTTGCAAAAAGATTGATTACCGGTTCCGCGAAGTCATTTCTGTCGTCGCAAAGAAATCTAAATGCATACGATACGTTTAAATCTGCGTTAATTAACGAGTTTTCAGACACAGTCACGTCAATAGAAATTCATCGGCAGCTTGAAAAAAGAAAAATGCGCCCTAACGAAACATTTACTCAATATTTTAATTCCATGCGCGATTTGGCAAATAGATGCGATTGCGCTATTGACGAGTGTTCTGTTATTCAGTACGTCATAAACGGTATTAAAGGTTCCCGCTCAGACAAAATTATCCTTTATGGGACAACATCATTTTCCGAATTTAAGACAAAATTAAGAACTTACGAAACTTTTGTTAATAACATGCGAGCTAATAGATCAAATTCGTCGAATTTTCGTCACTCACCTGACAGCTCAAACCGCGGTACAGAACAACCAAACCAACAACGAAAACCCTCAAAATTTAATGTTTCTGACACAGCTAACACCCTGCAACGTTGTTTTAACTGCAATGACGTCGGACACAAGTCTAAATGGTATCCTAATCGCTCTCGAGGCCCGAAGTGCCTAGCATGCAATCTTTTTGGTCACAAGTCGACTGAATGTGTCCGAGCTATTCGAAACGATAGTTCTACTTCACCAGCAAAAGTAAATACCGTACGTGAATTTCCTTCTGTAAACATGTGTAAGGAAGTTATTATTTTTGACAATAAATTCTCCGGATTAGTGGACACGGGTAGCAATTTGACGTTGCTTCGACATTCTGCATGGGTAAAAATAGGTTCACCACCATTATTGAATAACATTAAAGTATTGACGGGTTTCGGTTTTTCGCGAACAAACGTCATTGGTACTTTCGACTGTGATGTTACTACTGACGACCAAATTTTTCCGGTTACTATTTCTGTAGTGCCGAATGCTTGCACAAATTATGACCTCATAATCGGGTGTGACATAATACAGCAAACAAATTTAACCATATCCCCTGCCGGCGTAATATTTTCAAAACTTCCAACGGCATCTGATCCTGTAGAACCTCAAAATTCTATTATGTCAATTTCTGACGATTCTCCGATCTCTGACATCGGCCCGAATGTCACCAGTCAAACACGCGCTGACGTTGAGAAGCTGTTGTTGGCTTATGCACCCAATAAAACGAAAACTGCTAACGTTGAACTTGACATCGTGCTCACTGACGACGAGCCAATTTTCCACGCACCCCGACGTTTGCCATTTGCTGAGCGTGATATAGTAGATGCACAAATTGACGAATGGGTCGAAAATAGAATTATTGAGCCATGTTCATCTCCCTACGCAAGCCAAGTGTTAGTTGTAACAAAAAAAGACGGAAAACCTAGAGAATGCATAGATTACAGACGATTAAATCGCAAAATAGTCAAAGATCACTTTCCCCTTCCGTTGATCGAAGACATTTTAGATAGTCTTCAAAATGCCACAATATTTTCTACACTCGATTTACGAAATGCATGTTTCCACGTTCCCGTAAACGAAAAAAGCCGTCCTTGTACTAGTTTTGTGACACACAAACGCCAATATCTCTTCCGATTTATGCCGTTTGGCCTTAGTACATGTCCATCTACCTTTATGCGTTATATAAACGCCGTTTTTCGTGAACTTATTGCTAAGGGCATTGTACTCCTGTACATGGATGATGTTGTCATCCCAGCTACTAGTGAGTCTGAGGCTCTTGAACGCTTAAAAATTGTCCTTGATGTAGCCCGTGATTATGGATTAGACATAAATTTCCGCAAATGCCAGTTTTTACACACTAAAATGGAATTTTTAGGCCATGTAGTAGAAGGCGGTAAACTGTCTCCTTCCCCCTCGAAAACTAAAGCTGTCCTAAATTATCCGGATTTGAAAAATATTAAAGATGTACGCCGATTTTTAGGTCTCACCGGATATTTCAGAAAGTTTATTCCTTCATATACTGCCATAGCAAAACCTCTTAGCGACCTTTTGCGTAAGGACACCCCCTTTCAATTCCAGGCTGAACAAAAAGCCACATTTGAAAAATTAAAATATTTACTTTCACAACAACCTGTTTTAAGTATTTTTAATCAGAACTCTCCCACTGAAATTCACTCTGACGCGTCAATAGATGGCTTGGGGGCAGTCCTAATGCAAAAATCCATGCAAGATAACTCTTTTCATCCTGTATTTTATATGTCCAAAAAGACCTCTGATAGTGAACGAAAGTATACAAGTTTTGAGCTGGAAGTCCTTGCCGTTGTTGAAGCCCTAAAGAAGTTTCGGATTTACGTTTTAGGTACTCACTTCAAAATTATCACGGACTGTGATGCCTTCGTCAAAACCTTAAATAAAAAAGATCTCAACACTCGTATCGCTAGATGGGCCTTATACCTTCAGGACTTTAACTTTACTATAGAACATCGCAACGGCTCAAAAATGGCTCATGTCGACGCACTTAGTCGTAATCCCTGTTGCATGACCATTTAGAACAGTGTTCATATTCAGTTCCTTAAAGCACAGCAGACTGATGAACATATCACAGCGATAAAAACGCTTCTTCAAACCGCAGCTCATGACAACTACATCGTAAAAAATGATCTTCTGTATAAAACAGTGAATGGCAAAGACCTCCTGGTAGTTCCAGAGAGCATGCAAGCCAACATCATCAAAGCAGCACATGAACGTGGTCATTTCGCTGTTATCCGCACAGAAGAGATCCTAAACAAGGACTATTTCATTCCACACTTAAAAGACAAAATTAAACAGTGCATCCAAAATTGTGTTACATGTATTCTCAACAACCGTAAACGCGGAAAGCAAGACGGACTGCTACACCCGATTGACAAGGACGATACACCTCTACATACCTACCATGTCGACCATTTAGGACCTCTTGCCACCACTTCCAAGCGTTATAAACATATTTTCGTGGTAATAGATGCCTTTACAAAATTTACATGGCTTTATCCAACTAAATCAACGGACGCCGCAGAAGTAATCAATCGGTTAGAAAATCAAAGATCGGTCTTCGGAAATCCATCGCGTATCATATCGGACAGAGGACCAGCTTTCACCTCAACTGCTTTTGAAGAATACTGCGCCAAACAAAACATCGTTCATATCTCCATCACGGCAGGCCTACCGAGATCTAATGGCCAAGTTGAACGCCAGAATACTACTATTATAGCTGTTCTTTCCAAATTGTCTATTGACAATCCAGAAAAATTGTATTCCCATGTACCCGCCTTACAGCAAATCATAAACACGACATTCCAAAGGAGTATAAACACCACTCCATTTGAACTCCTTTTTGGCACAAAAATGAAATCTGAACACGACTTAAAAATTCTCGAAATCATCAACGACGAGGTAAAAGCTGCATTTGAACAACACCGCGACGACCTTCGTAAAGATGCTAAACAACAGATCTCAAAGGTTCAAGAAGAAAATCGCCGACCGTACAACCTTCGACGCAGGCAAGCTCCACAATTTCAGTTGCATGATCTTGTTGCAATCAAACGAACCCAATTTGTCCCTGGATTAAAACTGAAGCGAAAATTCCTTGGACCCTATAAAGTCACAAAAGTGAAAAACAATGACACATATAATGTCGAAAAATGTGCTTTCTTCGACGGTCCATCCAAAACCTCCACCTGTGCACAGTTTATGAAACCTTGGACCAGCACTGTCGAACACATAACTTGAACTGTGTTCAATATTTTTTTTCTTCTTCACCGAAGGACTTAAGACTATATTGAGAAACCTTTTTTTCCCTTTACCCTTCGAATGACTTTAAAATTTAATTATTATAATTCATTTTCTTTTCTTTATTTTAGCACTTCTTAATTGCAGCATTATTCCAGTATTCAAGTTTTGCATTATATTATTCTTCCTGTGGTAATGTATAACTGTATATTGTTTATTTTATTAGGCGGTACTGCTCATTGTTAAGCTCCTTTTTTTTTAAATACATAAGCTAGTGATTGTTTTGTTGTTGTAGTGATAAGCTATTGATTTGTTAAAAAAAAATTTAAAAAAAAATCAACTGTTCTGTAACTTCAGGCGAGGTCGCCCTACCGGTCATGATGGCCGAATGTAGGAAGTTCAATGCAAACTCCTTAGCTAACGCCGTTACATCATGTGTGGCGCGGCAGTCGCCTAGCAAGCATAACATGTTCCTTTCCTACTGCGTAATCGAGAGAGACGTTAACTGCAGCCGACGAGAGAAGACGTCTCCGTCGCTCAGTCTGTTATCTAAGTGTTTGTAATTAATTGTCCGTGTGTAATTGTTGTATAATAAAGTACCTTGTTTGTTAATATGGTCGTAGCCTTTTCCCCATATATATATTTATATATAAAATTTTTATTTATAAAATACTCACAGAAAAATTTTAAATTTCCAAAAGAAGCCGTCAGAACTAGCTTTTGCAGCAATCAGTTTACTTTTAAAGGATCCCAAGCAAGGTAATCACAGCGTTGCGGTAAGATGCTGGCCTACTAACCATTGGCAAAGGGTTCAATTCTGGACCTGGACTTTTTCTTGCCTGAGAGTTTGGTGCTGCCATCTGGTGTAAATTTTCAGTAACTCTTTTCCCCCGAATTTTTTCGCTGTCGCAAAACTGTCCCATCGTGACTTCTCTGAACGGTCGCAATGTGAATACACAGCGAGAGGAAATAGCGACTCTGGCGTGACTTTGCTGCGGAGTCGCGGCGACTGTTTGTAACTCTATTGTGACAGTATTGCGTGGTCGCATTTCAGTCACAGGGGACTGTTGTGCTATTAGGGACACTACGCCTGTGATGATGTTACACTCCAAAGTACATACTTTTGATTTCAATTAGCAAAATTTAAGGCTGTTTGAAGAAATGAAATCCCCTCACAGACTTTATGGACAAAAGAAAATAAACTAATTGTGCCAGGGATTCAAAACAATTCAGGATGATAAAGTGTACTACACACTTTAATAAATTAAGTTACAGCTCTTTTCCCCACTTTCTGAAAAAATATTTCAACATGGAGTTGCATAGCAGAAATTTTCAGAGTGACACATTCTGCTAAATATTTGATTTTAAGGAATATGCATTAAGAATTTTGGAATGAGTGTTTTTATGCATTGTTTTTCCTTATAAAATTCAGTTTTATGATCAGTGATTATGCCGATATAGTACCTTGAAAATGATGTTTTTATTTTATTTACAGTCGACTCCGCAATAACTTTTAACGTGCACAGTTAAATTTACGGTTAACACTAACAGTCAAGGACGTACCCAGGGGGGGGACGTACCCAGACACCCCCTCCCCTGAAATTTCGGTTTTTGTTAACAAAATAAGAATGATGACGTCTTTTTGTGAAAAAATCTGCCTTTTTCACCGTTTGGACCCCATCCGAAATTTTTTTCTGGGTACGTCCCTGCTAACAGTTATACCATAAAATACCATTCAAGTGCCCCGGTAAAAGTTGAGTAAAGGTGTTGTACCCCTTTCCGATATCTTTCCTTTTCCTTTCACGTGAGCTCTCTCCATGCACTATGCCTAACTCTACATAACAACGGAAAAGTTGACTGTGCAATCAATTTTGGACAAACTGTTTTATGGAAGGAAAAAAAAAGGAGGTTGGAATTGTAAAAAGAAAAAAAGATAATCATTGTTCTTTTACTTTTGAATTTAGTTTTCTTCTTTTTCATATTTTGTTGCCTCATAGATAAAATAAGGTAGGTATAGGTATATTTTGATAAAATAATTATCACTTGCCAATTTTAAATTTAAAAAATCAAATTATTGTACTAGTTTTTGTTGAATTGACATTTATGTATAATCAGTTATTAATTATGTGTTAAAAACAATTTAATTATGTATTTGAAAATTTAGCATGTTTATTGTTTTAACTGCTCCTTTGAAAAGGAAAATACTCCTAAAAAGGTGAAGGAGTGTTTTTACTCTTCTGAAAAAATCCTAGATCGATCACTGGTCTGACCCTTCCAGCAATGCAGAAAATTATGAAGCCTTACCAGGAAAGTACATACCATAAAATTTAAGGAGGTTCACTTTCTCCTATGCGGAACAATTATTTTTCTTTTTTCCTGGAGCAGAAGGTGGGAAATATCAAAATTGCTTCTTAAAACGAGCAGCCATCCAATGAGATTTAAGACAATAAGGTTACTGTGACATTATCACTTTATAATTGCAAGATTCACTATTCACATTGTGACTTGATAGGAACATCATTAGATGACTGGTCACAAATGAAGCCTCGCTGTACATAATCACAAATCATTTATTTACAAATGACAGTGTGCGCTTTTAGGGTAGTTACATATTTTTTTTTTTTTATGAAGACAACTGTACGAGGTTCCGAGTGTTTGGGTATGAGGGAGCGAGAAAGGATGCAATTATATTACGAATCACACATCTTTATATATACATAAATACACACAGTTTTCATTCTAGTTACATATTACCGCACATCGCGGTTAGCTCACAAAACAGCGCGCGTTACAAGTGCTCTTTCATTGCCTCGCGGTTTACCGTTAAGTCCGTTAAGTCCATGGACATGGAGTTTGGGTTTTAGAGTGTAGGTGCAGACACCATATCTCCTCCCCCTTTATAGATCCAGTCTCTTGGGAGGCTTTCGTATTCTTGTAGAACGTCTAAGTACCGGACTCTGATCTGTAGGTACTGGTGGACCACTTGAATGAGTTGAAGTAGGTGGGGACGGCGATGGGGAACTCTGATTCGGCACATCCACCGATGAGGCTGCTGGTATAGATGGGACAGCTGGTTCACTGGCCGGGATCTCAGAACTAGGGCTTCCATAATCGGTGGAGGTATCTTGTTTGATCCCTGTAGTAGTCGTTGGAAATCCACGATATGCGTCGGGTGATGAGCCCCTTTCTTCCACGTTGTGTCCCACTGGGCGTATCTGATCCACGTGTCGTCGCACTATAGTACCCTTGACGTCGACTGTATAATGGAGAGCACCATCCTTATTGACGACTCTCCCAAATTTCCACTTAGAGTTGGCTGTTCTGTAGTCTCTCACAGCAACAGGATCACCGGCATCAAATTTCCTGTCTTTAAATTCAAAGACACCCTTCCGAATTCTATTCTGAATTCTCGATTGAAGTTCAGGTAAAAGCAAATCTATTCTAGTTCGAATATCTCGCTTCAGGAACAACATAGCAGGGCTATAGTTTGTTGTGGCATTCGGTGCTTTTCTGTATTGAAGTAGGAAGGTGCTCAATTTCTGTTGGATGTTACCGTCATATTGTTGCATTGCTCTCAGTGATTGCTTCAAAGTGTAGACATAGCGCTCGGCCTGACCATTGCTTGAAGGCTTAAATGGTGCGCTAGTTTTGTGCTTTATACCATTGCTTTGCATAAACATTTGGAATTCGTGTGAAGAGAATTGGGGCCCGTTGTCGCTAACGAGAACCAATGGCAGTCCAAATCTTGCAAAACAGTCTCTGAGGCACTCAACTGTTTTCTTAGTTGTAGTCACTTTCATCGGGTATACTTCTAGCCACTTCGAGTGCGCATCAACAATTACTAGGAACATATATTCAAATATAGGCCCAGCAAAGTCGATGTGAATGCGTTCCCATGGTTTACTAGGATATTCCCAATAGTGGACTTTAGCTTTTGCTGGGTCGGCCTTGTGCCTGGCACAATCGATACAATTTCTAACAGCTTCCTCGATATCTTTGTCGATATTATTCCAAAAAACAAACGATCTGGCTATTGCTTTCATTTTTACGATACCCAAGTGTCCTTGGTGAAGTTCTTCTAAAACTTTCTTTTGGTACTTATTTGGAATGCAAACTCTGTGTCCATGCATGATACATCCGTCTTCGATGGTATATTGAGCTTCTCTCCCTTGCAAATTCTGGCCTGTACGCAAGACTTCTAAAAGTGGGCCCAGTTCATCATCTTTCCATGTTTCCTGACGCAACTCCTTTGCAGTGACTGGTAGCGTTTCAATTTGGGTCATTTGAAAGATTGTTATGTCATCTTTTACGTCCAATTCTTCCGAGGTCTTTGGTAATCGGGACAAGAAGTCTGCGTTTCCATGATCATTAGTACTTCGAAATACGATATCAAATTGAAAAGACTGTAATATCAATGCGTAATGTAAAAGTCGCGTAGCTGCCAACACTGGTAATCCCCGCTTTGATCCGAATATCGCTACTAAAGGCTTATGGTCAGTTATTAAGGTGAATCTTCTCCCTTTCAAGTACAAGTAGAATTTTTTTACTGCCCAGATTATTGAAAGAGCCTCCTTATCGATTTGTGAATATTTTTGCTCTGTTTTGGTTAAAGTTTTTGATGCGAAAGCTATTGGCCGTTCAGATCCATCTGGGTAAAGATGAGATAACACACATCCAATACCAACTGGTGATGCATCACTTGCTAAAGTTAAAGGGAGTTTTGGATCATAATGAACTAATATCTTTGGCGAGCATATTTCCTTTTTAATTTGCTCAAAGGCTACCTGAAAATCCTTCGACCATTTAAATTTCACGTCTTTCTTTGTCAGGTTATTAAGAGGATGTGCGATGGTAGCTAAATCTTTACAAAATTTCCCATAGAAATTTACTAGTCCCAAAAATTTTTTTACCTCCTGTACATCTTTTAGTACACGAGCATTCAAAATTGCTGAAACTTTCTCATCTGTTTTATGGAGTCCGTTCGCGTCAATTTTATGCCCTAGAAAATTTATTTCATTTTGGAAAAACTGACTTTTATTTAAATTAAGTTTCAGTCCATGCTCCTTACATTTTTTAGAAAATTCCTCTAACGCTTTAAAATGTAACATCTCATCGCTTCCAGTCATTCTAGCATCGTCCATAAACACTTTAACGTCTTCCATACCCTGGAATAATCCATCTATGTAACGCTGCCAAATTGCAGGAGCCCCGTTTAACCCATACATAAGTCTCTTACAAACATATAATCCCTTATGCGTGTTTATTGTCAACAGTCTTTGACTTTCGGGGTTAACTTTCATTTGAAGATAAGCATGTTTAAAGTCTAATTTTGAGAATTGTTTTCCCCATTTAAACTTGAAAATATTTCCTCTAATCTTGGCAAGGGGTGCTGTGGCACAATTAAATTCGGGTTCAAGGTTACCGAATAGTCCGCACACAGCCGTATACTGCCGTCTGACTTTACTACAGGAACTACCGGCGTTGCCCATTCCGAGCTTTCAACCCGTTCTATAATACCCTCCTTTTCCAGTCTGTCAATTTCGGTTTCAACTCTACCCTTTAACGCAAATGGCACCGACCTAACCCTGCAAAATATGGGTTTAACGTCAGGTTTAAGCTCTAATTTGACTTCGTAGTTGTTTATTTCACCTAGAGTATTATCAAAAATTTCTTTATATTTTTCCAAAAGTTCATTTAAATTCAACTTATTTGTAGCCCTGACAGCTTTAATAGCATGCCAATCCAAATTGATTTTATAAAGCCATTCGCGGCCGAGAATGGTGTCTAAATTCTCTTTTACTATATATAAGTTTAAATTCAAAATCTGATTTTTATATTCAACCCTTACGGTGACATACCCCATAGATACCAGTGAGTCACCTTTATACGTTTTAAAAACTATTTCAGTAGGTTGGATTTTCTTATTAGAAATTTTCCTAAAATTCCTTATGCTCATTACACTGACCGCTCCCCCCGTATCTAATTCCATTGAGCAATTTTTATTCTCAATTTTCAAATTAATTATAATCGGCGGTCGTTTTGGTTCTTCCTCGCTTATTGTCCCTTCACTTGAATTCAAAGCGAATAACGGGACTGGAGTTTCGTTTTCAACAACCTCTTTAACCTGTTTTTGTTTAACCGACTTCGCACTCGCCTTTTTTGCTGCAAAACAGGCCTTCTGGATATGGCCAATTCGAGAACAAAAATTTCATTTACTTGAAATAAATCTACACCTGTCTTTAGTATGATTTGTCCCGGTGCACCGGGAACAAAATAAATCTGTCTTTTGCTTCTGTACTGAGCTTGATTTCCTGTTCATTTGCTTTTTTCCTATGTGCACAGCATTTATTCCACGGCCCATTACATCATTTGCCCCCTTAAATGCTTTTTCCATAGCTAATGCTATTTGTAAGGTTTTTTCAAGATCAATATTATCCTCCTCAAATAGCCTATCCAGAATTGTTTTATCGCGTAATCCACTTACAAAAACATCACGTAACATAATATTCAACATATTAGTATCGTAATCGCAATTAATTGCAAGCGATCTAAGCTCTGCGATATAACTACTTATACTTTCCCCCTCGTTTTGTTTTCGGTTCAAAAACTTATGACGGGAAGGAATAATCAACGGTTTCGGGGTCAAATGTTGTTTTAACACATCTTTTAATTTTTCTAAGCTTTGATCAGAAGGAATGTCAGGAGCCAACAAATTCTTAAGTAATTGATATAACTTCGGGCTTAGAGAGGAAATAAAAAACTTAGATCTCTTATCTACAGGTACATTTTGTACATCTAAATAACTTTCGAATCTTTCGAAGAAACAATCAAAATTTTCATATTCTTCGTTAAATTTCTCAAACTGGACAAAAACTTTCTGCGCAGAATGATTTTCTCTCTCTTTCAAGGCCTGAATCAGTTCCTGATTCTGCTTTAATATTTCTTCGAATTTCTGCTCCATTTGATTACTTCTGATATAAACGAAACTAAAACTTTTTACCTTGAGCCGTCTTCGGGCATTGCCCTATATCCAAATTGTTCTTACTTTCGTTATCGTCTTCGTCGCCAGGTGTACGAGGTTCCGAGTGTTTGGGTATGAGGGAGCGAGAAAGGATGCAATTATATTACGAATCACACATCTTTATATATACATAAATACACACAGTTTTCATTCTAGTTACATATTACCGCACATCGCGGTTAGCTCACAAACAGCGCGCGTTACAAGTGCTCTTTCATTGCCTCGCGGTTTACCGTTAAGTCCGTTAAGTCCATGGACATGGAGTTTGGGTTTTAGAGTGTAGGTGCAGACACCACAACAACAACATTACACAAGCCAATTTCTTTCTAGTACTTCTTTAAGAGGCATTTAATAAATAAAAATTTACTGAAACTTTTTCATCTTTTTATTTACAAATACATACAATACAATATATATATATATATAAATTTGATTTAATGGATCATCATACTCACACAGACGGATCATAGTTATCATCTCTCTTCGGCACTTTCTTATATGGGTTGATTTCTGTCTCTCTTGCAGCTTGTACAACAGGGAAGATGACTCTTGATCTGTTTTACAAGCCGAAAAAGTACAAGTACAATGCTGCTGTTTCAAATGTAAAGCAAAATTGTACAAGTACTCATTAGGCATAAAAAACAAGCTGCATTGATGACATTCTAAGGACTCTAAGGATTTCATGATGACAATACTTTTTGTACATGGTAGTACGCATAAAAATACTTAGTTGCACAAAAATACAACCTATCTACTTTCTACCCCGCTTTCCCAAAGACAGGAAAACACTAAGATTCTTCATTCAGTTGAATATTTATTGATAATTCTCGATTCTCAACAAAATTATTAAATAAAATTTTTAAGAAGATCAACTGCAAAGTGTTTACTTAATTAAGCATTCTCTTGCATGTTAGGTATATCTGAATGTTTTTTTTTTTTTTTTTTTTTTTTTTTTTAAAGCCTTCTTTTAAAATCCTTAAAAGGGATACTGTCATTAACTATTTAAAATTGTGTTAATACAATAAGTTAACAAAGTTACATAAACACTATTTAACTCTCTAGCATTACATAGATTTATATAATATTAGTTAATACATTAATAAAGATTGGTAACTCATTTACTCAATTTTGTTAAGTAAGAAAAGTTCTTTTATTGCAAGTTAGAACTGCTTTTAATTAGGATGTTTAGTGCCCCTTCTAACAAATACAATGCCTTTTAAAAATAATACCCTTTTTTAAAAAGTTTGCACCTTGCACTTTTCCTAACCTAGAATGAGCTCTGCATTAAGATACTGAAAAGTGACAAAAGTAATATAAAATACTCAAAAAATATAGAGCCTGAAATCAGCCGTTTAAAGGTGGATCATAATTCCGTTATGAAGACACACAAGAATAACATTGCTAAATACTAATCATTTAAAATGTAAAGTTATTTTCAGGCTTTTACACAATACTACAATTACAATGAACTATAAAAATATTTAAAAGTAAATTTTATGAGATTGAAATAAGTACATTTTACATTAAAAGTGTGAAAAAAAATTCCTTATAAAAATAAGTTACTTCTCAGCAATCCGTATGTAACAATTTTTTTAATATAACGTATTTAATTTCGGTTACCTATATATTTTGACTAACTACGTAACGGTTTGAAATACAGTGCCCAATTTCCTAATATTTATAAAACTGTTCACAAACGCTTCAAATCCCAAAAGAAAAAAAAATGCCCATAAATTCAAAGGAGTTAATGCTACGACCGAGCGGCCCGAGTACTCCATTATAAACAAACGGGTTAACTCAATTCCGCGTACCATATTATGTGCATTTAGCAGCTTTCGCCAATTGCATCTCGCCAAGGTGTTGCAGATTTGTGGATTTGGAAAGACCGAGCTGACCTACGCCTTCTGAAAATTGCCCACATTAGGCTTAACACAGCACTCCTTGGCGACACCGTTTGGTGTTCTTATTCTGCATTTTAAACCAATAAATTTGTTATTATGGGTGGTTGTGTCGCCATAAATTGTGCTAATCATTCAAGAAATGGATTTAGAATGGCTAAATTCTCTAAAGATGGAGAAAAAAGAAGAAAATGGGTGATCAACATGCAAGGAGGTCCCGGATCGTCTGCTCAAATTTCCCTTGTAAGCTCGATTTTATTATTGAAAATTTTTACTGATACCTTAGAAAATGCCTTTTTCTTCTAAGTTTTTTCTATCTAAGTTCTATCTAACTAAGATTCTTCTAAGTTCTATCTTTGTTATTTAATTTAAAATACCAAAGTTGTTCGTAGCTTGTTTAGTTTTGTTAAAACGCAAATGTTATGTTAAGAGTGCGTTTTGCATTATCGCCAAAGCTCGCCAAAGCTACTTGTTGAGTTTATAAACAAAACCTTGTTCTTTAGCATTAAAAAATGTGTTTAAAAAAGCAATAGACAACATATATGTTAATAAATTTAATTAAGCATCTTGAATATTGTTGTATACCTACAATTATTTTCGCAATCATAATAAAATATTAAAGTTTGTCACTAATTACGTTTACTTTAACGACATGCCAAAGTAGCGAGATTAATATGCCAAAGTAGAGAGAAGTGCGCCAAGATAGCAACCCCATAATTTCGGTTTGGGCAACTTTTCGAGACGTAAGCCGGCCTGTATTATAGGGATTCTATTTACAATGAGATTTAACGGTGTGGTGTCATTTTTCCACCAACACGTGACCTTTCGGCTGTGTTGAAGTCTGTAATCTGATTGGCTGAAGTATATATTTTCCATCGACACGTGACTGAAATAGCCTCGTCTCAGTATAAGTTTTAATATGCCAGCACTTTTTAATGGGAATCTGTGGAAAGATATCTTTTGGTAGTCATGTACAGGTTCCAGAGAGTTATTCAAACATCCATATACAGCAAAATACAGAGTTATAATTATTATTTTTTTGATTTTGCGCTTATAACCAGGAGTCCAGCACATAAACCTATGGAGAAAATGTTGTTTGTTTTCCACCGTCACGTGACTTTTACAGCCTCGATCTTAAGGAGGCGATATTCTCCATTAACTTTAGTAGGTCCCAGTGCATATGGAATGGTAAGACATATTCTTTGGCAGAAGAAATTTATTCACACTCAAATTTAAAAAAAAATAATGCTTTATGGTCGAATTTTGACCACTGGCAGACAACTAGTAAAAATAAATGTTTTTTCGGTGTCTTGTCACTATATAAACGGATTAAGGGCCGGATTCAAACGAAACAGAGTTCTATCGTTTTCCGTTGCGATCGCGGAAATTTTCGACTGATTCCTATGTTTCCTATTCAAGTGAAACCTGTCTATCGCTTTTGGATCACGTGACACTGCGATTGGTGTTTTGCTATCGTTTTTCCAAAAGCGATCGTTTTCTCGAACATGGCGGATCGATCGGCGGATGGTTGATGAGACGGGGCCTTCGCAATTAGTAACGGGCCTGCGCGTGTATTTTGATGAGCCATCCAAAGAGGCCTACGGATGCTCGAGTCTTCAGGTATACATCAGGCATTTTTTAAGCTCCCCAGTGCTTTCAAACGTTATTTAATGTAGTTTTAAGTAGTAATTGTGTTACTAATTCAAGTACGAACTCATGATTAATTTGTTTGCTATGATACATATTGACATAAAGAAAATAAATGCATATAATTTGAAAGAAAAACAAAGTAGCGCTTACTCTCATGATTCACGATTGCTTATTTTACTTTCACAAGTGGATATTTAATATACTTTAAAATAACTAAATACAGAAATGAGAAAGACATTTTTATAATGAATATTTCATGAACGTAGTCGTATTTCCTACGTTATTTCAAACAATTCAACATTAATCTTTAACAAATGATGTATTAAAGCGCATTTCAGTGTTTTCGGGATATCCTGTATATTGGAGAAAATTGATAAAATACGCTTTATAGCGTGATCCCTGAATTAATAATTCTTTAATAAAGACATTTCATGTAGTATATATTATTCTTTTGTCGCTTTCTCAATCGAACTTAGGAATTGAGCAAGCATAATGAACGCTTGTACAAAATATTAACTTTGAAGTTTCTGTATAAACGGGCAAAAATCAATAATTTATAATTTACTGTATTTCTGCACTGTACCAGATGTAAGTCTTAATCACATAATCAAGGCATATATAACTGATAAATAACATTTTCAACTGGCAAAATTAAATTGTCTATATAGTATCACAACGTCATGCTTATTTACAAGAATAAAAACTACTCAAGTAATACGATTTCTGATTAAAATAATTTATTTATAAATAACACATGAGTAATTATTCACTAAACATGATTTACATACATATTTTTAGAATTTCTAAATACATTATAAGCGTTCACTTACCTTTACATTCAGAGCAAAATGTTCGAATTTTAGGATAAATTTTCATGAAAGAAAATGGCGCAAGATTCACAAAACGATTACCTACATCTAAAGTTCTTTAGTACGACAAAAGTATAAAAAAATTGTTTTAAAATAATAAAATAATATAACATTTATAATACTTAGAATAATAAAATAGAATACTGTGACTGGGGAAAACAGGCCTCAATGATAAACTCATTTTTAGGGATGGCAACTCATAAGCAGGCCCGTTGCTTAGCGATGGCCCCGGATGAGACGATTACAACAACAATGAAGACTCGTTATTTAAAATTACGAAGCAATCCGTTGGAATTATCAGACAGGGAATTCTGCAAAAGATTTAGGCCTGCGGAAAGCTGAATTTTCTCGCAGAACAGAATATCTGTAGGGTTTATTTTCTATCGGCCTTTGAGTTCTACTCTAGCAGACACTACGATGCAGGCGCCATCTGTAGTCCTTTTTTTAAATCGTTTATTGCTCGATAAATGTTTGATATTTGAAACAGCGCGAAAAAATACATGAATAACGAATTTCTCGCTAAAATAAGCATCCTAGCAACCCTCCTAAACAAATACAAGTATTCATATCATTATATTAAGGATTGTTAATTATATAACAGAACATGAAATATATAGTAATTCTACCCCTCCATTATAATTATAAACAGCTTCTCTGCTACAGAAAAATAAAATATAGTAGGCAAACTAGAGAACAATTATTATTCGATAATTCGAACAATTCGACATGATAATTATGACGAACAATACTATTATCAATAATTTTCTAAAAAAAATCTTCATAAATTAAAAATACGTTTCCATGATTATAAACATACAAAAAATATTAACCTAAACCAGTTAAAATTTTAAAACATTAACCTACAATACTGTTGGGGAAAAAAATTAAGACACAGCCTGTTGTCCGTTGCAGCTCAAACATAAATAAATAAACAGTTAGTCGTCGCCATTAAGTTAAAAAAATTTTCCAGAGAAAGATGCGATTTTTTTATTGGTTAACAGCGACTTTCTACGTCACCGGAAGTTGCGTTTTCACTCTGTGGCGATAAAGTTTCGATCTAGCAAACCTGTAAGTTCGATCGCCTATTTTGTTTCACTTTGAACACACTTTTGCGATCGAACTTCCAGAGAGAAAACGATCGTTTTGGAGACGACTGATCGCGTTTCGTTTGAATCGGGCCCTAAATCTGAATTTTTATCTCTTCAAATCCACATATCAGTTAATATGGTAATTAATATATGTACTAATATTCTAATATCTAACTAATTGTTATTATTAATATTATTTTCCCATAAAATAGTTAAAAGTTACTAGAAATATTGTAGCAAAATCTCAGCTCCTAATTTCGCGAGACGTCTCGCGTCGACGCGAAACGAGACAAGGGGGTCTGAGACGTGGCCGAACTTAGCCCCTGCGAGACGAGACAGCCCTGTTTCCAGGGCCGTAACAAGAGGGGGGCTACGGGGCTGAGCCCTACCTAGCCGGCTTTCAGCCCCCTCCCTAAGATTTACAAAATTTTTTGTAAATTTACAGATAAATACGAAATTCTGGAAACGACTGATTTTTAACAATCGCTAAATGTTACATCATAAAAAATGGCCATTGTTTTGGAAGAATTTCTCATCACAATGGCCAGATTTCTATACATACGGTTAATTATTTTGCTGTTCTTGGCTGCATGTAGTATCGGTTTCCGGATTTTTCCGAGTACACGAAACTGCCGGTTTCCTTTTAAGTTCCTTACAATTATATTTAAAATGAAAAATAAATGCACTTTTCAGTAAATTTTTATTCCAAAGTTTAATTGTTAACATTTTTTATTTTACAGAGTTTATTATTATTATTGGATAGCATTAAATGGATTGCAAAAGGCACACTTAACTAGTAACTACGTCTTGTGAATTATTGTTGTACAAAAAATTACTCTAACCGATATCCAATACTGCATTCGCTCAAAATATCATTTGAATATTTTTAATGGACTATCAATGAAAAAATTATTAACATAATGAATGTTAAATATTTTAAAAACACGGTGTTTTTTGAAGCAAATACTCTAGAAGAAAAATGTGCAAATTGAAAAACACCCCCCTCTTTCCGCCTACTAATACTTATATTTGTTCCGCCCACCAAACTAGATTCAAAGCCCTACCTAACATTTCATCCTGGTTACGGCCCTGCCTGTTTCTCGTCTCGAGTCCATCTCTAAAGAAGGTTGAAGTGTATAATTGTTTCCTCATGTCTAAAGAAGATAATGTTCTCTCACTGTTTGTAAATACCTCATATATCTTATTTAACATATTTGAAATTGCATTCTTACTTCTAATACCTGTAATATGACTTAAAACTATTGTTAATATAATGTGAGCAATTTAATAATTAAGGGGAACTGACGTCTGTAAATTGGGTTGTCTGAGCTGTAGCTATTACACACGTGTTACCCTTCAAATACATTTATTAAACACTTAACAATTAACTTTACAATACTGAAACTTTACAATAAAATACGAGACAGGTACAAAGAGCAGTAAAGTTCCCGCTGCACGTGGGCAGCTGAAAGAGTAAGAACGCTACGTGCTGCAAGCGATGGGTACAGAGGTGGAAGTGGAATGTCTCTAGTTCACTTCACATTCTCCCGGCACTCGGTGGCTCAGCGGAGTTGAGTTGTTGTGCCATTGAGCTAGTCCTTGATTATTCGATTCTTTCGAGGTAAGGCTGCGTGCAAAAGCCTTGCGCGCAGTCGCCGCAGTACCCCCTTCCTAGTGTCAACGGTACCTGGCCGGGAAACGAACCACACGCCCTGAGCGGGTCCGTCTGTCTTGGTCAGTACTAGCTCTAACCTCTGGTTTCGGAGCAGCGGCCTGTGGTGGTTTGTTGGTCCCAGCAGGCATTCTAGGAATGTGCACCTGTACCTCTGTTTCTTGAGTAGAATTTAGGAGTTCGTTTAAAAGGAAGGCTGGTTTCAGCCTATCAATGGTTATAACTCGCTCGGTATCCTTTATCAGTACTTGGACCGTTGGCATCTGTTCAGTCCAACGTTTACCCAGACAAGCTCTAAGGGCTGATTTTAAAGGTCTATGAGCATTTTCAATTAGGCCGTTGCTTTGGGGGTGAAAGGCTGTTGTGTAGATTTTATTGATCCCCAGAATTTGAGTTAACGCCCTAAAGAGGTAGGATTCAAATTGTCTCCCCTGGTCCGTGGTGATAACACCTGGGGTTCCAAACCTAACGATCCAATGCTCATAAAAGGCTCTAGCTACGGTATCGGCCGTTATATCCCGAAGAGGTATAGCCTCGATCTAGCGTGTGAATCTGTCTATCATCGTGAGAATGTACTGGAAGTCTTCCGAGGGGTTCAATGGACCTACAATGTCGATGTGTATGTGTTCGAATCGCTGCCCAGGTACAGTGATATTTGTGGGTGGGCTTACGGTATGCCTCGATATTTTGTTCTTTTGGCAGGGGATACAAGCTCTAGCCCACATTCGCCCATCTTTTCTGATTCCTTTCCAAACAAAACGATCGGATAGGAGTTTAGCAGTGGCTCGCGCTCCTGGATGTGCTAAGTTGTGTACCATCTCGAAGGCCGTTCGTCGGAACACTTGTGGGAGGTACGGACGTATGCGGTTAGTAGACATGTCGCAAAGTATTGGTGTAGTGAAACCTGGCATGTGTATGGACTTAAATTGCAAGGAAGAATCTCTTAACAACTCCTGTAACTCGCTATCATTTGCTTGTTGCTTTGCCACCTCATTGTAGTCTATTACACCTGGCATTTTAATTGCCTCGATGCGTGACAAAACGTCTGCTGGTGTATTTTCTTCACCCTTCACAAAACGAATGTCTGTAGTATATTGTCCAATGAAATCAAGGTGGCGCATTTGTCTAGGCGAACATTTGTCTAATTTTTGGTGAAATGCGTATGTCACGGGTTTATGATCGGTAAAAATTGTGAATACCCGTCCCTCTAACATATGGCGAAAGTGTTTGATGGCGGCATATATTGCATAGAGTTCCCGGCTAAATGCAGACCACTTTCTTTGGGAAGAGCTAAGTTTAGCTGAAAGAAAGGCTAGTGGTTGGGTATGAGTGTCAATCTGATCATTAGTAACTAACTGATTTAGGGATGCTCCAATTGCAGTGTCGCTGGCATCAGTATATAAGACTAACTTTGCCTGCGGGTTAGGGTGAGCTAATAATGTCGCTTGTGCTAGTCGCTGCTTGCACTCCTCAAAGGCTGTGGAACATGTTTCGTTCCATGTAATTTCTGCATTCTTGCTTTTTTCCCTTTCCCTTTAAGTAATTCAGTGAGAGGGGCTTGGATCTGGGCGGCATGCGGTAGAATCCTACGATAGTAGTTTAACAATCCTAAGAAACGCCTAAGCTCATTTACAGTCTTTGGTTGTTTGAACTGAATAATGGGAAGAACTTTTTCCTTCATGGGCTGAATGCCATCTGCAGTAATCATGTATCCTAAGAATGGGAGTTCGGTAACCCCTAGGATGCACTTAGCTGTGTTTATCCGTATGCCATAGCTGGCTAGACGGTCGAAAAGCATTTCTAAGTGAACTAAATGTTCGTCTGCAGAAGTGCTAGCGACTAAAATGCCGTCAAGATATGCAAATACAAAGTCTAATCCTTGGAGGACTTCGTTGATAAACCTTTGGAAGGTTTGTGCCGCGTTGGATAACCCGAATGGAAGAAATAAAAATTCGAAGAGCCCGAATGGCGTCGTGATCGCAGTCTTGGTTATATCTTCCGGATGCACCGGTATTTGATTGTAGGCCCGTATTAGGTCGACTTTTGAGAAAATGCGCTTCCCATACAACTGATTTGAAAAATCCAGTAAATGCGGTAATGGGTAGCGATCGGGGACAGTTATACGGTTAAGTGCCCGATAATCACCTGTCGGTCGAAAATCTGTACTGTTTTGCTTGGGTACGAGGTGCAAAGGGTTTGACCAATTTGACTTACTGGGCCTACAAATGCCATGATCTAGCATGTATTGAAATTCTTTTCGCGCAATCTCCAGTTTTTCGGGGTGTAGCCTACGTGGTTTAGCATAAACTGGTTGGCCTTTCGTTTCAATACGATGCACTGTGTTGTGTACAACTTTTCCTGTAGATGGATAAGGCTTAACGATGTCGGAGAATTTATCCAAAATTTGTAGATATTTGAAATTACTAGCGATCACTGTAACTCGGTGGTAGTTCTCTTGGACGCGTTGCCCTACTGTAGTAAGGGACGTTAGGGGGTCGCGTAAGCATTGATTTTTAAGGTCTATCAATAATCAGTAATATTGCAAGAAATCCGCCCCAATAATTGGTTTACTCACATTGGCAAGTATAAAAGGCCATTGAAAAGATCTTCTGAGGTTGAGATCTACATCAATCAATTTGCTGCCGTATGTCTGAATCTCGGTTCCGTTAGCGGAAAAAAGTTTGACATCAGACAATAATTTGTTGTGCGGGCCAGGTTTAAATGGCAGAACGCAAACATCGCTTCCACTATCAATTAAGTATGTAGTATGTGTTTTGCGGTCCTTGATGAAAAGGCGGTTTGCCTCTGCAAAATCGCATTCGGACACACAATGCGATTTGCGAACTAGTTTTCCGTCTGTTGGAAGGTACAGGGCTGAGTGCATTTCTGTGCCCGTCTACCAAACTTGGCATGGTACCAACACTTCCCATCGCGCCTTCGAGATTGTGATCGATGTCCACTCCTAGATACTGACGTTCTCCGACCCCTATCACGTAGTAGTCCCATCCGCTGAATTTGTTCCGTTAACTCGGCGACCTGTAGTTTTAATTGTGCTACCTCTGATAATGGTTCAGTGTTCGAAACGGCATAACAGCTATTTGTTGTTGAACCATTAACCTCAATGATTTTATCGGCCATAAGGGCTAATTTGTCTAACTGGTCGTCCGAGACTGAAAGAATCGCCTGTGTTTGTGCGGGAAGTCGCTGCAACCATAGGGTTTTCAACAGCTCGTCTTGTAAACGTGTCCCGCCTAACTGCCGCATTTTGCGTAACAAATGTAACGGCTTATCCTCCCCTAACGTAAGTTCAGAGATCAATTTCTTTAAGCGTTTTTGTTCAGAGTCAGAGAATTCCGAAATTAGGCGGTTTTTAAGCGTTAATAAGTAAGGCTGATCTTCTGGCACTTTTAAGACCATATCACTGACGTGGCTGAAGGTGTCGGCGTGTAAGGCAGAAATGACCGCGTAGTATTTCACATTTTCGTCTGTGATTTTCCCTATATTAAACTGGGCTTCTATGCTAGCAAACCATAGGTCAGGAGTTTTTTCCCAAAACATCGGGAGTTTAAACGTCATCGCCCGCGTATCCGCGTCCACGGTCGTACTAATGGGATCGTTCGGCATATTATAACGATATATGTATCGGTATAAGAGATGAAAACAGAAATATACGAGTTAAATAAAATTTGGGCGTCTGTATACTTTTTTTTGAGAATATCGCCCGATATGAAAATACTACTTATTTGCCACGTGTAGCGCTTGTCTGGGTAGTAATCTCTGCATATACCAACGCGCAATACTCACTCAGAGAAGGGAAACAAAAGCATACGGCCTACCTTGCTGCAGAGACGGTATTTACTTCTTCGTTCTCCTGGAACTGCATTTTCTGTGCCAGACCGGGGGCGCGTTCGAGAATTCATCGGTTGTGCACCGGTAACACCGGTGCACGACCAGAGCGTCCGAAAAGGCGGAGCGTTGGGCGGAGCTCTGGAATTAACCGTGTTCGAAAACGTTTTGGTCATGTAGCGGTTGTCTGCTCAACGTGACCAGAGCGCAACCAGAATGACCCTGCTAGCGAGGTGGGTTATTCCGGTTATTAGCGTAGTGTTGCCAATGTTTATTTTTGTTTTCTTGGCTTGGAATTGGATGTGGTGAGGATGACCGAAACCGGTTGACAACCGTGACGTCACTTAACCAAAGAATGACCGCGACCGGTAGCACCGGTGCATAACCAACCGGTGAATTCTCGAACGGGCCCCGGATCTTTCAGCTACTGTATGAAGGAGGGAGTAGAGCACAGATTTCTCCGATCGCCAGCCGTGGGAGGCACAGAATTCAAGGGACGTAGAAGAGAAATGAGTATGGAGATTCCGACCGCAACACCTACGGGAGGAAGGAGGGACAGATTTCCTACTGGTGGGCGTTTTCCGTTTTCCAGATCTCCCTTCGGGTCGCGTATACACAGCTGTCACGGTGTATGGATCATTTATCACTAAAGGACTAGAAAAGCGCTCTTCGCCGCAAAAAGTGCATGGGATTAGAGGGACGAAGAAAGAAATATACATGTATTTTAGACATTTGCGGTTTTATACGTTTTGGATCAAATTAATAGTAGTAGCATGATTATTATTTTTTTTTCTATAGTGATACACTGTGACACATTTCAGATCTTGAGATAAGACTCAATTTCTATTCATAGATTTTTGAGGAAAGGTAAAAATTTGACTTTTTTTTTTTTTTTTTTTTTTTTTTTTTTTTTTTTTAATGGAGCATTTCCCTATGCGCAGGAAAAATCAAATTTAAAATGCATGTATACTTATAGTTAAACATACTTAAAATTGCAAATGAAATGAAATATATTTTTTACAGAATGAAGGATTTTTTTAAAAAATAAGTACATATCTAGTATTTTTTTTTTGTTTGGTTTCAAATTGTAATTTAAAAGATCATGATTACATATGTATATTAATACATACGATTGTAAACATTTTAAACGTTTTTCTCGTCCAGGTTTAATATGAATCCATTTATATTAACACCAGTTACAACTTGGAAAGTTTCATTAAAATAAGACACATAGAGAGAAATTTGATTGTTACAGACAGTTTATGAAAAATTCTTTTTGAGTAAGCACGGTTTAAAGTTACGTTACTGTTTTTAGTATAAGTTTCAGTAACCTAAGTTTAATTTGTACTTTTTATCTTTTTTTAAAATAAGAACTCATTTATTTATAACTTAGTTTGTCAGGATTGTATTTGTAAGGCGCACTAACTTGAGCAGATTTATCTTACAAATCTGCCTTTTTTTAACACAAGCCATAATTTTTAAAATTTTAATTTTGAAATATTGCACTTTCTTGTTTACGACGCTTTTTTATTTTAAAATTTTCATTAAATAAATTGCACATACTATATGATTCTAAAACTTATTTTATTTCATTATGTACATTCATAATCACTTTTAAATATTTTACTATAAAAAATAATGTACAATTGTTTTCAAATGCAGGATCATTTTGCCCGTGGGTGCGCGTAAATTGATCTTTACATTCCTTTCCAAAATTCTGCTCCCCCCCCCCTTATTCGGTTGGAGTTTAATATATTATTAAAGAATGTTTGTTATGCAAAATATTATTACAAAAAAGAAAACAAGCGTTTATTTAACATTCATGAGATTTAATAAAATCTCACTCAACAAAAATCAGCTAATAGCAAGCATAAATCGACGAAATTTGACAACGCATTTTAGAAAACTACAGTTTAGAATAGAAAGAGGGGGGGGCGCATTTTAGGTTGTAATTTAAATAATTGCACAAATTGGTGTCAATAATCACAGAAGTAATTGAGATTTTCAATTGAATAAAAACTGAAAAGACCCACTCTTTTCACCCTTAATCCTTCTATGACTCTCACCCCTCTTTGCAAATCTATAGAACGTATATGAGAAAACATGAAGCATATTATCTGATGAACATGGCTTGGAATACGATTTATTAAACCATTTAATATACAGAATTTGTTTTACAAATTGTTATATTAAAAAAAAAAAATGTTATCTGTCAGAAATCACGTAAAAATAATTAGAAACAAGTATTTACGCCTTTTTTTTCTCGTATCTGTACGTGTTTATTATATTATTTTCACATTTTTACAACAAAATTACACACAGAATTGCATACATACATTTCATAATTTATAAAGGACACAATTACATTCATAAATTAAAAGCATAATGTTAAATTCAGTTTTTTTTTTCTTCCCGAGAAGTGCCTTTTTACAGTATCATTGGAGAATGTGAAACGGAAATGTGCTGGGATGTAACCAGTGTAACGAATGAAGAGTAATTGCAGATACCAATTTTCTCCTATCTGCTTAACCGCAACCATATTAAACTGATACTGTATTAAACTATCGGTTATACTACATTCAAATTTGGTACCAGTATTATTTCAGTATTTAGTCTGTTTTATGATGTATACAAAATAAAAGTAATCGAACTATTGCAACATATTAATGATATGAAAGAAAATACAACTGTTTAGTATTTAATGACCATGTAAGAATTTCAAATGGGAGTATCATATATACTTATATCTATGAATTTTGGAGGGGTAAACTGATTTCGAAATTCAGCGATCATTTTAATAATATATCAGCGCGCACAAAATGTTATCTATATCCTAATAATTATTGTTCAGGCTTCTCAAGTGGTCGATAAATCCTAAAAGGGATAGTTACACTGATCCCTGACTCACTGATTCATTGACTCTCTAACAAGTCCTGGCAACCACTCCAAAATTAAACTTTTACCACCTTGGCTCCAAAAAGATTAAAAAGTTCTAAAGAAAAAAATATCTACAACATAATAAATCTACACAGTTTACTTGAAAATTTTCACGCAAATTAAAATAAAGAAAATAATCTGCGCTACTCTAAAAATCTGAAAATACTTTGTTTCTTTTACATCAACATTAAATTTGCATTTGAAATTTATGCTCGCAAATTACGAGGAGTAGGCATATTTACAGTATTCCAGCTTCCTCAGTCGTCGATGGCCCACGACAATATGTTGGATTATGTCTACAGCAGTATGTGTATGTAAACCCTTGCTTGAACTTGAAGGTCTCCTTTTTAACAACTCGAAAACATATTGTACGGCAATCACATTGTGTTGAAGTGCAACTGTTTATGTCGGCATCCTATGCTGGCATTCAGCATCGCAGGGCGCAACGATACACTAGTGTACTGGTAATTCTTACCATACTACTTTAATGATTTTTATACACAATAGGCTTTTATAAGCTCGTCTTTGCACGTTCGTGTGTGCCTGCAACATATTACCCTTTACTTAGGCTATCATATGACTAATGATCTCTTTCAAATACTTGTTAAACATCTTTGCCGCTTCGTGTGTTAGTTGTTTGACAAACGACTACGACTCTTTTGTACATAGCACGTTTACACCATAGATCTTCTGTTCTATGGTTTGCACTAAAATGGTACTTTTTTTATGAATACATGGGATGCACTTAATAGAGTATAGTGGATTTTTCTGTTTGGCTTGTCTATTTAAAAGTAATTGAAAGAATATTCACAAAAGCAGCGGTAGAGTTGAAAGGAGTAACTTATCTGATTCTTTCGATTTATTCTAATCGTTCGGCGTTCTTGAAATAAATATTTTTCAGGTATTGCTATATTACAAAACAGCTTTAAGCACATGCACATGAAGACTTTTCTTTCAAATCTACGACTTCACTGTTTTGCAGTTTTTAATTTCTAGCTATTTCACTCGCGGAACTTAAATCTCTGAAGAATGTCGTTGGCAGGTATGATCCTCACCGTACAAGAAATTGCTAACGAAGTGTGTTCTACATAACTTTATTAGTAAAAACAAAAGTTTTGAAGAAAAAATATCATTTTAATTTTATAATTCTGTAATCGGCTATAAATTACGTCGATAATGAATCAGTTTATAGAAACTACGACATAAATTTTTCAATGATTAATATTTTAAAGACCTGTCTTCTCATAAAAGACCTTGCATCACAATTTTTCATAGGACCACTCAAAATGTAGCAAAGAAATGTAATAAGAATGTCCTAGGAAAAGGGAGCAGAAACGTTTTTCCATCTACGTGGTAGATTTTGGATTGTGTGTGATTAGGGCAAACCTGCGCAAAGGGTATCTGTTTAAGATGGAGGATGCCTTGGTAGAAGGACTTTCTAAGGCGTTCTAACGCGTATTCACATTACATTTGGAGAAAACCTACCTAAACTCCAGACCGTTTGATTGACGACCGCGCGATGGGACCCGAACCCAGGACCTTCACACTTCGGTCGTCTACCATTTCAGTGATATAACCACTGTGCCATGGTGAGGCTCATATATGGTAGAAAATATAAACTATTTCCATTTCTCTCACACCTTCTTTTTAAATGTAATTAAGGGTTGTTATAGCTCAGCGTTTCAGAGACAAGACAGTATCAAAGACCCATGTCCGGAAGCAAAGGTAGAAAATAAGGGAAAAATCGTAACCACTGCGTATTTGCGAAAATTGAAGTGAACAGGTTCTAGTTTATAAGACGTTAAATTATAATAAATAAAATTACAATCAATAGCAGGGCTGGAAAAGTATATTGCCGACGTGCCCGGGGCATGTGAGATTTCAGCCGGGCTTGTGTTTCTTTTTCCATTTGCCCGACTGGGCTGGTAAAAAAATCGACTGTGGGAAATTCACAATTTATTTTTTTTTTAATGATGTATATTTTTTAATGCCATCAATTTTTCAAATTTTGGTACAGAAAAAATAAATGTCCGTTTCTATTTCTGTGATTTTATCACTGCCCTACTGGCAATCCTAAGAAAAATTACCTTTTAAGTTTAAAAATTTGTAAATTTTGATATCAATTTAAAATACGAGAGAGAGAGACTAATTTTATGAAAAAAATAGTAATAATAATAATTGTTATGTTTCATAGCGATAGCATTAACATCTTCACTCATGTAATAATCGCATTTTTTTGCCAATTTTTCATGGTGAAAGTCTAGGTGCGACTATTATGAGGGGAAAATCTAGTACATTATATTGGAACTCTAAAGCTATTTTTTCTGCTTCAAAATGGGGGTGCGACAATTATGTGAGGGCGACTACGGTATAGCCACACATTTTTTAGCTAAACAGCACAGTGTCGTCAGACCATTATTCAGAGCAAACTTAACGTTTGTGCTTGTCAAAAGTAGCGATTTTTGTTGTTGTAACTAATACAGCGGATTTTCAGTCGGAACATATAAAAGGAAATAACTTTCTTAGTGGAGCAAAGTGAAGATCTCACTATAAATATAATGAGCAGATGTTCTTTATTTTCGAGGACGCCTTGAATACTGAAAGCAAATATTTAAATACCAAGAACACTATGAATAGTAATTGTTCCTTCAATGAAAACAAAACTGTTTCGTCTATAAAAAAAACTTTAAAATAGAATACTGTATTGCACTAGTTTCTGCTTTTATTTGACTTTTAAAAATTAACTAGCTGCCTCAAAATAGAAATTTTGGTCACGTTACTATAAATAAATGCTATGATATAAACATTAGGGTGATAAATACAAAAATATTCTGCAGCATTTTATTTGAAAAATATGTAGTGAAATTTACGCTCGAAAATTAAAAAATGTGATTGAAATATTTATTATCCTACATAAATATTATCATCGAGCTACGCCATTTCACTTTGCATCTTACTTAACCCTTTCAAACCCAATGTCCATTACAATGGACATACATTTTTAAACCTTATCTCTTTTAACCCATTGACTTCAGAGCGTTGAAACTTGCTCCATGAATAGATAAAAGATCAATCTTTTTCACATGTTTGCGATTTTTGGGATGGCAACAGTGCGCAGATGTTTACAGCTTGCTTTGTTTGAAAATGGCGTAAGGTTCAAGTCTGCAAAAACGCGAGTATTTTCTTTTATTTTGATTTATATGAATAATTTCTTCTAATGTGTCAGTAAATTTTTTAAACAATGTTTATAAGTTAATCTTAGCATTAGAAATAGTTTTATTGTATTACTGGTTATAATTTGGGAAAAAATGGAGCGTAATCACATGTCCATTACAATGGACATTCGGTACACGTGGTTGTGATTCTTTAGGTAGTTGAATTATTACTATTTTTGCTGTCGAATTTATTTTAGGCAATTGAATTGTTTTTAAAACAACAACAGTTTATTAGGAGGATCAAATATTCATTTTTTATTTTAGAAAAATATAATTTGAAAAATTCGAAAGATCTAAAGGAAGTTTTAGATTATATAACTAGTGCTGAAATATCAGATACTGAAGAATTGGCATCTGATGATGATTGCTTTGTTGATAGTGGTAATCAAACTGTTGCAAAAGGTAAATTTTGTTAAAATTCTTGGAAATTTTTTCAGGAGTTTCAAAAAAGAACATATTAGATTTGTTACATTTCAAAATGAGATCAGCTTCAGATCTATGTACGGTTGGTTTAGCAAAAAATAATTAAAAAATGGGAAGGCCATCATTATCACCTATTGTACAAAATAAAAGTATATGCCAAAGAGCAGTTGAAACTCGACCTCATCCTGAGATTATCAATGACTCTGTAGATCAAAAGTTGATGATAAGCATGGAGCAACCCGGTGTAAAAATTACGGTTGCAAAGGTAAAACCCATATCTACTGCAATAAATGTGCAGTGCATTTATGCTTTACTAAGGGGAGAAATTGTTTTTTTTTTATATTCATGTCAAAAAATTTAAAGTTTATCTATTTTGGTATATATAAAAGCAGGACTGTGTCAAAATTCTTTGTAAAACTAGGTATTATTGCTATGTACCTCCACATGTGTAGTAAAATTACTACACTATTAACTGTTTTAAACTTATTGAGTGATGTAACATCTTTATGTAGATTTGTTACTTTAAAAAATTGATATTTAGAACAAAAATCGTAAGGGAAGTTCAAGCGTTGAATATTTGACTTTTGCAACCTCGTAGACCGGTTGTCCATCCCAATGGACATTTGCATATTTTCTTAAATAATTACATTTTCCTTAATTTTTTTCTTTAACATGTTTATTAGTATCCTATTATAATATTTTAGAATGGTAATTATTTTTTTTTACTCACAGCATTAAAGTGGGGTCTGAAAGGGTTAAATAATCTTTTTTTTTTTTTTTTTTCTCCTTCTCAGCTGGCTCTGCGAACTCAAACGCACGTAATCGCCATCAATCATACCAGCAAGGTTGAAAGCCTTGAAAGCTATTTGCTGAACAAGCTGTCACTCAAACTACGCTAAGAGGCTTTACCGCCAATTAACTCAGTCCGCAACTCGAGGGTGGGGATTACGAATCACATGACCTGCTGGTCGAAGCAAAGCATGGCGATTTCCCTTCTACTTCCCCTATTCTAATTCTATGAAAGAAACCACCTTTTAATAAACGCGTTCTTTGGACGCGAGAGGCACCCGCTGAGGTCATTAATCACTCTGGTCGCTGGAAGCTGGACGGCAGTAGGAAACCAAGGCTTTACCTCGAAATTTTTTATCTTCCCGACTGGTCTAATTAAAGGTCACTGTCTCCCCCATCCCGACCACCCACACCCATACTGCAGAAAGTACCCATTTAAGCAATTAAAAGAGCCTCGAAAGGAAAGTGGTCGCACATGTGGTTTCATAAATTTGTCGTTTGAAGAATAGACTGGCACTTTTGCAAACTTAAGATTGATGCTTTGCCGCAGTCTCCCCCGGTCGTTCGTCAACACGGCACAGTATTGGAAGTTGTAGGAAGTGGCTGTTTTTCGACATGAAAAGAATCGCAGAGATAAGACATGAATGAAAACGAAAAGTAGTTTTAGCCACAGAAGTTCTAAGGAATATATCCCCCCCCCAGCTATCTCCCATAAATGTGAACATTTCCGCTTCAATCTCCAATACTCATTTGCCTTTCATGTGTATTAAAAAAGCACAAAATTAATTTTTTTAAATCGCAAAATCAAAATTAAAACTCACCTAAAAAATAGATTTCTTCTTATGAAAATTCCCCGACGAATTAATCAAATAGCCCCGATGGAGGGTCACAAGTTCCCCGACGGGGGGGGGGCACGTGCCCCCCGGACCCACCATAGGAGCCACCCCTGTTCTCTACATTCCAGACCTGAAGAAGAATCTTTTCTCTGAAGGTGTAATTACTGGAAAAGGAATGAAAATAGTAAAAATGAATGACCAAGCACACATATATAATGATAGGAATGAAGTTATTGGTACAGCAGTTCGTACATCAAATAATTTGTATCAGATGTTGTTTAAAACACTAAAACCAATTGAAGCTAATGCAGCTGCTACAGATAGCATTAAACTGTGGCATGAGAGAGTTGGTCACATAAATCTTAAAGCCCTTAAAGAGTTAAGTGAAAAGGGAGTTATTGATAATATAGATTTTTCAAATGCTGATAAATTCTTTTGTGAAGGTTGTCAGTATGGCAAACAACATAAATTATCTTTCAGTCATAGAAATTACAAAGCAAACAAACCTGGTGAATTAATCTATAGTGATTTGTGTGGTCCAATGTCAACTACATCACTAGGTGGTGCGAATTATTTTGTAATTTTTAAAGATGACTTTAGTGGTTATATTTTTTCTGCATTTTTGAAACATAGGAGTGATGCACTAGAACACTTCAAAACCTTTGTGTCTCTTTGTGAAAACAAGCATTCTACAAGTATAAAAGTCCTCAGAGTAGATAATGGAGGAGAATATATCAACCATAACTTCAAAGATTTTCTCCATAAGAAAGGCATAGAATTTAAAATCACTGCTCCTTACATACCACAGCAGAATGGAAGAGCTGAAAGGAATATGAGAACTATAATGGAAAGTGCTTGATCAATGCTATACAGCAAGAAGTTACCTTTGTTTTTGTGGGGTGAAGCAGTTAATACAGCTGTGTACATTCTAAATCGTACACCAACTAGTCAGTCACCTGGATTTACACCACATGAACTGTGGACAGGTAAACAGGTATCTCTAAAACACTTAAGAACCTTCGGTTCAGAAGCTTATATGCATGTGCCTGATCAATTGCGTAAGAAGCTCATGCCAAAAAGTAACAAAACAATTTTCGTGGGATATGAGAGAAATTCGACAAATTATCGACTCTTTGATCCAGTCACAAAAACAATAAAAATCTCGAGGAATGTCATGTTTGATGAGTGCTCAGATACATCAGTTAGTTTTCCACAAGAGACAATTTCAATTAGTAATTTTGAATGTCAAGATAATGCCACCGATTTAGAAAATGAAATGGACTGGAATATGAATCAAGCAATTTCAGAAAATGCATCGCAGAATCCAGATGATAATGATGAGGAGGAAGTTCAACCATATAATTTCAGACCCAGGCAAAATTTAAGAATTCCTAGACGTTATGATGTAAATATTGCTGAAATTCCAAAGACATATGAAGAGGCAATTAACTCATACCAGTCCAGGGAGTGGATAGACGAAATAAAAGAAGAGCTGGACTCCCTACAGAAAAACAACACCTGGAAATTGGTACAATGCCCAAAAGAAAAAAATGTAATTGGTTCAAAGTGGGTGTTCAACTTTAAGTACTTGCCTAATGGAAAGATAGAACGTTTTAAAGCTCGCCTGTGTGCTAAAGGGTTCTCACAAGTGGAGGGAGTTGATTTTAATGAAACATTCTCCCCAACTTCCAGATATGACACAATACGAACCATTCTGGCAATTGCTGCTCAACGGAACTTTAAAATAATGCAATATGACATAAAAACTGCTTTCTTACATGGTGAAATTGACGAGCAATTATACATGCAACCGCCTCGAGGTCTAGCTGTTGGTACAGATTTGATTTGTAAGTTAAGAAAATCTTACGGTTTAAAGCAGTCCTCAAGGTGTTGGAACCAGAAGTTTTCAGATTTCTTGCTGAAATTTGGATTCAAGCAAAGTATGGCTGATACTTGTCTATTTCATGGTGTCTTTAAAGGTAAGAAGGTTCTACTTATTCTGTATGTTGATGATGCTCTCTTTGTGAA
This sequence comes from Cheiracanthium punctorium, assembly GCA_038373885.1. Lineage (NCBI taxonomy): Eukaryota > Metazoa > Arthropoda > Arachnida > Araneae > Cheiracanthiidae > Cheiracanthium > Cheiracanthium punctorium. The sequence continues at coordinate 45,521 of JAWZYV010011748.1, forward strand.
GATGAAGGGATCTTGGATGACATTATGAAAAATATGAATGAAAACTTTGAAGCCACTGTTTGTAAGTCAGGTTGTTTTGTTGGGATCGAGATAGATCAAAACAAAGATGGTTCAATTTTTATCCATTCACAAGCATAAATTAAGAAAATTTTAAAGCAGTTCAACCTCGAAAATTGTAATCCAGTTAATGTTCCCTCAGACCCTAATGTTATCCTGCTATCAGAATCAGATATAATTTCAGAAGAAACTGATGTGCCATATCGTAAAGCAGTTGGATGTTTAATGTTCCTGTCATCTACCACACGTCCTGATATTACATATGCTGTAAATCTTGTAAGCAGATTCCAAAACAATTACAGCCAAGTACATTGGAATGCTGTCAAGAGAATAATGAAATAATTGAAGGGAACACCACATCACGGAATTCATTATATGTCTGGTTCAGAAAATCCTTACCTTGTAGGCTATTCTGATGCAGATTTCGCTGGTGACATCAGGGATGAGAATACACAAATATGAAAAAAGAGGAAAAGTGCGTGAACGTAATTTCGACTTCGAGCAAAGTTCAAGCGCGTGATGCCCATTTTATATATATATTACAATTATTTTATATCAACAATATATATGTTACAATTATTTATTAAAATATTTTTATTTAAATTATAATTTTTATTATCTTTAAAAATTAAAATTCATAAACATTTATGTGCAATTTTAGATGCAGAACATTCAATAATGAAACAGAGGTTATCATTATTTAAAGGATGATCTTAATCAATTTTACAAAATCTACAGTCAAGACAAAATCCTAGCTTTACAAAACAATTTTACTTTATTCTTTTGAAAGTGAATGCAATGTAATTTCTAGGGGGGGGGGAGAATTACCTGATTTTCTATGAACTGTCTCTCATGAAATTCCAGAATGTCATTAAATATTTCAAGCTTCCATAGATTTACCACAATTCATTATAAAATAACCCAAGAACACAGAATATGGCACAGCAAAAGAAATGTATATCCAAAATGTTAAAAGTAATTTCAACTTTTCTCTTACATCAGACAATAAAATCTATCCTGTAACTTTAAAAAGTTAACACTAACAAAAATACATAGATATTTCAAAAAATTTAGGCCATATATGTTCCCATTAAAAATCTGCTGAATGCGATCTCATTTACTTTTCTCTCTCCTAACAAATGGGAGAGGGAGGAGGGGAAAGCTGACTAGTTATATACCTGCCAACAACTAGGGTACAAAAAAACCTTAGTTTCACATAATTATAATGCTTAAAAATAATTTTTAAATACAAATACTACTTGCACAATGTATTAGTTCAGCAGTTTTGACAACTATTGATGGCTTAAATCCAGTTATAGTGTTAAATTAAGAACTCTTCCTTCCCTACTTCTCATAGACTATTTAAAAGTACTTTACTGCTAAGTTGAGACATAAGCATATCGTCGGGCAGAGGGGGGGGGGTGGACGGGGGGCGTGTGCCCCCCGGAACTTTGTTTGGAAAACCATTCATTCCAAAATTTTTTTTTTTTTTTTTTTTTTTTTTTAAACTTAAAGAAACATACCTATTTTTACTTTAGAATATGCTATGTGCGCGCTCCCCCACGCACACTTCCAAAAAAAAAAAAAAAAAAAACCTTGCGTTTGCGTGATGCTAACGCCTATGATTTAGGAAGCCAAATAAGAACCTACGATTTAATATAAACAATGTTTTCAATTTAGAAAGAGGAACATTATTAAATAAATAAACGACTGTTTGGAAGGTCTAGGTCAACGGCAGAGGAGGGAGAGAGAGAGAGAAATTCATTTCTTTTAAAGTAAACATTTCTTTCCTCTTCCACCGGACGGGCCAGCTGTTATGCTGACAATGCATAATGCGTGCATTGGAGAATAATTGTTTGTTTTAAGCTTGGCATGTTATGGGATTTATCTAATGCCTCAAAATTAATTCACTACGAAAGCAATTAAAAAAAAAATGCAGATTGTAGAAAAGTCTTAATTGTGATTTTCTTTGTTTATTTCCGCAGCGTTAATGCGGTTTATGATATCCAAATGATTGCTTTCCATAACTGAGGACAGAAAACCGCAAAACGGATCAAACCACAACATGTAATAAAATTCAGCGCTTCCGCTTATCGAAAGGAACAAACTTCGCGGAGGGTCTTTCGACTTTTGATCTCCTCATTGAATATTCCCATACTTCTTCGATGCGCGCATGCTTAGCAAGTTGCAGCGCTTCCATTGGCTTGGAGGAGTGGATCATAAAGGCTTCTCCTTGGATTCCAATCCTGCAAGATTTTTGAATACGCAATAAGCATGGCCGAAGACGAATACGTGTTGGGGCTAGCAATACGGTCTTGATATCGGTAAGTATTTAAAGATGTATTTCGGCGAATACATCTTTAAAAAAGAAAATTGCACTGAAAATATTTTTAAACGCGGAACTTAAACACACGAAAAAGCGGAAAGTAATGTCTTTTTAAAAACGCGGAAAATAAAAAAAGCAAAATACGCGGAAATAACCAAACCGCGGAATTCCGCGGATCCGCGGAAGATTCTCATCCCTGTGACATAGACACCAGAAGATCTACTAGTGGATATGTTTTCATGCTATCAAGCGGTGCTATTACATGGTGCACAAGTAGGCAAACTTCTGTATCAACATCAACAACAGAATCTGAATATATAGCGGCATCTACTGCTATGAAAGAAGTTATGTGGCTTCGCCAGCTGTTGTGCGACATAAGTGAAACATCATTTTGTGATAAAGGTGTTACCCTGCACTTAGACAATCAAAGTGCAATTAAGCTGGTTAAAAACCCTGTGTACCACAAGCGTAGTAAACATATTGATGTCAAATTCCACTTTATACGAGAAAAGTATCAAGATAACACTGTAAACATTGAGTATGTTCCCAGTAGTGAACAATTAGCTGATCTTTTTACAAAGGCCTTGCCTAGGGACAAATTTGAAAAACTTAGAAATGTGTTACACATTCTTGTTAAACACTAAGTCGATATCTTTGTATTTTTTTTGTTGTTTTGGCTATATGTAAACCAAGAGTGTTTCAATTTTCTTAAATTTTTTTTTTTTGGTAATTCCCAAGTAACTCCCAAGTAAGTAATAACAGAATTGGAGGGAGTATTAAATTTTAATTCTGTTCTTACAAATGTATATTGTTGTGGCAACACTTAAACTCTTAATTTTTATTTTTACTTGTGTGGCAACAGTTGTTCTTGTTTTTGTTCTTGTCATGTAGTGAGCATTCTTAGCATGTTCTGATTTAACTTGTTCTTGTTCCTAATAAAGCTATAATACTAACTTTAAATTTAGTATTCTAATACTGAGTTCACTTTTCAATTTCAGAAATGACGATTCATAACGGACAGTCCATTTCCAAGTTTCATCTTTTCGTAGCAACCGTCGAAGTGGATAAGAAATTGTTGAAAAATCTGGTATGAAGCGGGAGTAGTATGTCACAAGTCCTAAGAATCGTTTAATGTCTTCTTCATTAGTTAGACGTGGCATTTCTTGCACAGCTCGAACCTTTTCAGGAGACTTGCTAATCTTGTTATGTTCTATAACATGCTCGAGGTATTCCATTTTTTCTTTGAAAAAGGAACACTTCTGTTTATTAAGATGTAGGTTGAATTCGGACAGTCTTTGCAAACAAGATTCTAAGTTTTTAGAACATTCTTCGAAAGTTTCACCGTGAATAATTATGTCGTCAAAGTAAGCTTCCATTTTCGATAAGCCTTGTAGAATTTGTGTGAGGATCCTGTTGAATTCGGATGGGGCTGTTTTGATACCAAAACTCCCCAGACAACACATAAGCTTAAATCAAGCTTGACGTTTCTTTGAATTTGACGCATTAATGCAAGCTTGACAGTTCAACTCATTCTAAGCTGGCAGCAAGCTTTCAGGAATCAAGTTGAATTATCAAGCTTAAATACAGCTTGATTTAAGCTTGGCAATTGCTACTCGCTTGATTTTCCTTTTTTAAAGGTGCTTTGATGGCGCCATCTGTGAAAGAGAATGGACATTAATTATATAGCGTCCTCAAATTTGCTGAAAGTTCGTAAAAGATGTGTTTATTTTATTACCAGTGCCATATTACCGGCAAGGCAAACGGGGCAACTGGCCCTGGCCTACAGATTTTAGGGCCCAAAAATCTTACATCTTACACTTTTATAGTTTTAAAATAAAATTACAAAAGATAAAAAAAAATTCAGAAGTTAAATAATTTTTTTAATTATAAAGTATCAACAATGAAAATAATTCAAATTTACATTTGTATAAATTAATTTAAACTTATTTTTAATTCTTCGAAATGCTCTATATCGATATAGCATACCAATATGTAGGAAAATAACTAACCACATTTGTAAAGAGAATTTTTAGCGTTAAAAAATAGCAAAATTTTTCAATTATTTGTTATTATAAGAAATATTTACAAAAATGACTAAAGTGTTTGTATTCCATACATGTTATGCTAGCAACTGTGATATAGCATTTCGAAGTAACGTTTAACTATCTGTTTCTTTGATTTCAGATTACTTAACACAAAATTTGTGTTAAGTAAGTAAACCCATTCTATATTTCCAAATATGGAAATTCTTCAAAATAAAATACAATTATACTACGAAATTGATTTCAAAATTAGTCGTTTGTCTCGATTTTGGCCAGCGGCAGTATTGCTCATGAGTGTTGCGAAAGTTTTAAAACATGTGCTGCTCTTAAGTTTATTTCCCTATTAGTAGAGTCTCTAAATTACACATAACATTATTTTAATTTTGATGCATCCCATGGAAAAATAAAAAAAACAAATAACATATCGCCCACTTATCAATCTGGCCAGAAAACCGCTTAATAATTCACTTCAGACTTTCGTCATAACTCTACGAAGCTTGGTAGCTGAATGGATAACGCGCTCGGCTACGAACCGAAAGGTCCCGGGTTCTATTCTAGCCACGGACACTCGATGGAAACAGATTAAAATAACTTAAAATTTCAGCATAGAGGGGGAAAATGCGCGGAAAAATAAAGTATGTGGGGCGCGTTCGCCAGCGGGCGCCCCGTGTATTTAGAAAAAAATTTTTGGAAAACTTTTTAAGCTTGAAATGTCAAGCTTGATTCAAGCTTGAAATGTCAAGCTTAATGCAAGCTGGACAAGTGTAAACTAGAACACTTCATTCAAGCTTGCATCAAGCTTACACGCTTGGAATTTTCAAGCTTATTGACTTGATAAATCGAGCTTGGTGCAAGTTTGCTGTGCTGTCTGGGTCAGTCGATGCATTCTGTAAGTGCCACGATCAGTTGATATTGTCTGGATATGGCTACTTTCTTCATTAACACAGAGATGCAGATAAGCTTTATACAAGTCGAGTTTGCAAAAAAATCTTGAATTTAATAAACTATGGAGGACTTCACCTATTCTTCTCACTGGGTGATTTGCTTGAATAAGGCGTTCGTTGACTCCACATTTATAATCGACGCATAGACGAACACCACCATTTGGTTTAGGAATTACAACCAATGGAGAACCCCAATCACTAGCAGGAACCACGAAGTTAAATGTATAGGAGGGGACACTTCTCTTAGAGAGTTGGATAACGCTGTTGTTGCAAACAGATGGCGCTACGCACACTGGGTAACTGCGCATCTCCTGCTTCTGCGCATCCAGGTTATTTATATTTCCATCGAGGCAAAGTAAATGGAGATCGTTGAATTAGCGGAACTTCAAAAAAATATGAAATACATAGACTTATGAACGTGATATATAATAATTTCTGGCTTCAGGTGTGTTTTAATTACCTAATTGTCTTAGAATACTATTTTGTAATTAATATAGGTAATAATTTCGAAGCGAAGTAATATTATGTATGTAATGTCGTGTTATTATTTTGCCCAAAAGCTGTTTAAGAAATAGTAGTAAATTTAGAAGAATGTTGTATGTGTGAATGCAATATTTAAAAAGTGTTTATTTATATGACAATCACACTCAAACAAGCAGTATTTACATTTATTTCATTCTGTGACAAATTTTAACACAGCTTTAAATTGCCGCTAAAGAACTCATGTTAAAATGTTAAATTCATGTTACATTAAGAACTCGCACCATTTTCTAATGTAAATATATACCGCGGCAGACGAAAACTTCTTTTCTGTGTGCCACGATATACACACTCGTTCACAAATATAAACTCAATATTTTAATAATCTTAAGATAGAACATTTTTTAAATCTTTTTTTATTCATTTGTTACTAAGGCAACCATGTAAGCAAAAGCGAAAGAAATATTTTAAATTTAGTGCTCGCGTTAATAATCTGGTTCACATGCTAGGTCGGAAAATTAAAAATAAGTAAAATTAGTTATCAATCAGCACGGGAAATGCTTTATTCTTTTGCCGCTAGGATCGCTGCACGTCACTAGATTTCCAATGTTTACATAATTGAAACTTATTTGGGGTACCAAAAGTTTAACATTACAGCTATGGAGAGTGTCCACTCCTATAGTATATCTCCGTGTAGGAACGAAGCTGATGACACCATCGGCTTCAAGTGCATTTAACTCTTTGTCGACTCGATCCCTCAGTGCGTAACGAACATCGCGTTCTTTTGTAAAAACAGGTTTTGCTCCTTCTCGAAGTTGAAGCGAAACTTTAATTTGGGTACACAACCAACTCGTTCCTCAAATATATGTGCAAATTTATCCAAAAATAAATTGACAGGATCAATTTGAGACATTGTAGATCTTTCTATTGAAATATTTGAAATATCGGCGTCAAGCTATTGAAGATCAATTTTTAAAGCTCTAATTCATTGACGACCAAGAATAGCAGCGCATCCCTCTGGGACTATGTGCAATTCACCTGTGATATTCTTGTCTCGAAATGTAACATTAACAGTAACTTTTCCTAGTGGGTGGATAATATTTCCTGAATATGTTCCAAAAGCGATTCTGGAATTTTCTAAAGGCATATTTAACCCATTTGTGCCTGGATATTTTTGCGACTTTCTTCGATTTTTACTGATAACAGAAATAATAAATAAATTTCTGATGTCAACTTCTTGAACAAGGGATGATTTCTTTTAAAATTCATTATGCATAAAAATCGAACATTTCATTATGCATAAAAATCGAACATCCTACTTGGTCATATTAAAATATTTTGTAGAGTTGAAGCTCAATACTCATGAATAAAGGCTAGGAAAAATAAATGACGTTTTCGACTAATAGCGAAAGTGCCGTCCCAAAAAAAGGACACTAGGCATAAATGGGTTAAGTTTAATTTCTTGAAATCAGTTATAGAAAGTAGTGAAAATTTGGCACCGGAATCTACTTCAAAAGGCTGTAATTTCCCATTGAGTTGGACAGAGCCTATATATTTATCCTGGGATATGTCGAATAAGTCTATAACGTGAAATTCATTTGTACAATCAATAGGACGTATGGCATTTACGCTAAAATTGAAGTCGTGATCTTGAACATAGGATGCGACAGTATGAACAGAAGATTTTGAATTAGAATTTATGGACTTGTTCGATGCTTTCAGCAGAGTTCAAATGCACACCTTACTCACATGACCACTTTTTTTGCACGAGTCACACCTCAGCTTTGACCTACGAGTTCGACAGTCCTTGACCTTGTGATTATTTTTCCCGCAACGAATGCATAAATTTTCTATCCCTAGAGCTTTATAATCGATTTGCTGACGTTTTGAACTAGATCGTGAACTTGACCGTTTCCTTTGGTGTGACGTACTGGACAATTTATGGGTTTCGAAAGTATCAGAAAACGATTGGCGTGACGGAGTTTACTAAGTCAATTCTTTGCTTTCGATTTAGACGCCTCAAGGGCAATTGCCTTTGAAAGGATATCGTCGAAAGAGGTCACATCTGACTGCAAAATTTGTTCTCGCAGCCAGTCATTTCTTAGTCCCCTAATAAACTGGGCTTGAAGGAAGACATCAGCAATAGAAACCGAATTGTCTCAATCGCATTTAACCGAAAACTCACATTCCACCAAGTCTCTTTGTAAAGCGGCAACAAATTCATAAATAGTTTGGTGTTCTGCTTGATAAACGTTAAGGAAATAATGCTGTGAAACTACAACATTCTCTTTGGGAATCAGCATCTGTTTAAGAGATTTCACCAGGTCTTCATACGATAAAGACTTAACAGGTTTCTCTGGACCGAGAAAAGCAGCGAGATTGTTGTAATGCGTAGGGCCTATAAACACGCACAGGAGCTGAGCGATTTTCTCTTTATTTGTAACACCTTTCATTAAACAATAATTGTCGAAACGTTCTAAGTAGCATTTGAACTTTTCGCGAGTAGGTTCAAAACTTTCAAACGGGGAAACATTAATTAAATTGTCCGATGATTCAGAAGAATTCGGTTTTGAAAAATATTTTTCATTTGTGTTAACATAGTTTGCTGTTTTTCTGTGAACGCCGTCATAAATTCTTTAAATTGTTCTGAATTCATTCTGAAGAAAGAAAAGTATAAAATGAAAGTCACAGTACCTGGTTCAAAAGTTATTCCCACTTGCAGAAGAATTTTTAGAAAACTGAGAACAAAAACGCTTCTGGTTTACGCAGAAGACAATATTTGAAGAAATCGAAAGTAATTCTTTTTCTAACTCGTCGCCAAAACTATTGTGATCTTGTATAACTGGGATACAGTAAAAGGTAACCATGTATAATTAGAAATATTCAACTTGAATTGACATTTAACCTATATTTATTGCATTTACTATTTACAGTCGAATCTTACATGCGCGCGTTCCAGAATCCAGCATCTTGAGCGCGAATCGACAACATCATAGATAATAGAAAGTAAAGTAGAGTGAAAACATGACATGCGATACTAGCGCCATACAGTTTATGGACAAAAACCCAACAATATCTTGGCCTGATAACTGACATTTCCTGAGCAAATTTTTCGCTGTCTGTACTGCTCTTTCAGCCAAACCATTGCCTTTGGGATATAACGGACTTGAAGTTTGGTGCGTGAACATACATTCATTTGAAAAGTCTTTGAACTCATAGGATGAGTAATTTGTACCATTGTCAGTTTCTAAAATTCTTGGAATTCCATGTACACTAAACCAATCTTTGAGGATTTCAATGGTGAATTTATTTACTAGAGAGTTCTCTTAGAGGTTTGAAATCAATAAACCCTGAATAACTGTCATCGATGAGTAAATAATTAACATCCTGATATGTAAATACCTCAGAGGCGAGTATTTCCCATGGAAGCTTAGGGATTTATTTTGTAATCAGTGGCTCTGTTGGCGAAGATTTCTGAGTTTTCTGGCAAACTACACACTTTTCTATCATTTCAACAATTTCTTTGGACAATCCTGGCCAAAACATGGTTTCCCTAGCTCTTCTTAGACAACTTGAAATTCCTAAATGTCCTTTGTGAAGATTTTCTAATGCTTGTGACCTGTATTCTTTGGGAATGATAATTTTCAGACCTTTTCGGATCAAATTATTTTGGACAGATAATTCATCTAGAAAAGGTAGGTACTTCTTGCATGAATCTGGAACTGAATTTTTGTCTTGAGGCCAACCAGTAGAAATAAAGTGATTTAGTAGGATCATTTCTGGATCATTTTTTGTTAGATTTTGCAAAGTTTTCAACCCCGCGGCTGTAGTTGGAGTTGTAAACAGAATTTGAAAAGTACTCTCCTCCAAAGAGCTTTTGTTTTCACAATCTCTACTTTGAAAGTCAGCTATGTACATTTCTGTGCCTCGCTTGTAAGAAACCTTCGGAGCATATTGTTGAACTTCTAAAAAGATTTTTCGTAGTCTAGGCGGAATTCGATCTATCGATTTACTGAAAATAGATTCCAGAGGTTTGTGATCCGTTTCAATGATCAACTCAGATCCATAGATATATTGGCGAAATTTCTGGCATCCAAAATTCATGGCAAGGGCTTCTTTTTCTATCTGTGGATAGGCCTGTTGAGTCTCGTTTAAAGCTGTGGACGCAAAAGCGATAGGTCTTCCCTCTTGTAAGGGTACAGCACCTAGCGCATGAGAGCTTGCATCAACAGAAATTGTAAGGCTCTTGTTCGGGTTGTAGTATTTAAGTGCTGGGGCTTCCTTCAGTGATTTCTTGATTTCGCTCAATTCCGCATCTAAGTCAGCATTCCAATTCCCTACTGTATCTTTCTTCAACAGTAGTCTCATGTTATGTGTTTTTTCAGAGAGATTTGGAATAAACTTATGCAAATACTGAACCATTACGAATAATCTTTGTAAATCCTTTTTACAATCTGGAGTTTTGACTCTGTCAATGGTTTCAACTTTTTCGGCATCAATCATGATGCCTTCGCTTGTGAGAAGATGTCCCAAATATTTGATTCTTTGCATTTTAAATTTACAATTTTCTTTATTCAGCTTGGCTCCTGCATTTCTTAAGGCTTGAAGAACTGATCGTGTCGTTGCCTGGAGTGTTTCTAGGTCTGAAGCATAAATTAAGATATCATCCATTGAATTTTCAACACCTGGAAGACCTTGAAGAATTTGTGTAATTACATTCTGAAAAATTTCTGGTGCAGACTTTATTCCGAATGGAACTCGAAGGAAAGAATACCTTCCCCAAAGTGTGCTAAACGTTAAGAATGGTTGGGTTTCTGGTGAAACTCGTAATTGCTAAAATCCTTTTTTCAAATCTAATTTCGTAAAATACTTTTAACCATTCACATTAGTTGCAACATCTTCTAAAGTTTTCAAAGGAAAATGTCTTCTTAGAAGTATTTTATTCAAATCAAAAGGATCAATGCAAATTCTAATTTTGCCATTTTGTTTCACAAAGAGCATATGGTTAGAAATTGGTGTTGGTTCATCTACTTTTTTAATGATACTGTCCTGTACCATTTTCTCCAATTCTTCTTTTACAACTGGTCTTAGTGCGCACGGTACTTTTCTGGGTTGTTTGATTTCTTTTTGAGGACATTCTTTGGAGAACTCAGCTGTATACACAAAGTTTTTTATACACCCCATTCCTTCAAACAAATCTTTGAATTCCTCTTCCAATGTGTTTATTTGATTAATTCTTTTTATCAGGCCTGCTTCAGTGCACGTATTTCTCCCTAATACTGGACTAATCCCTCCGTGTGCAATGATTAAGCGGATTTGCAGTGGTTTGTTTTTAATTTTACAGTTAACAGTAGATTCACCATTGGCTTTGGTATGATAACTTTGAGATAGATTTTTCGGCCGCAATCATTTTGTTACGGGCATAGGTGGCCTGTGCCTTCGAAGTCAGTCTGGAATCCAGCATGACTCCCAAATACTTACAGGTCCTGTCCCATACAACTCTTTCGTCATTAATACATATTGGTTTCGCAATCTTGCGGGATCTAGTGAAGTGAATGGCCTGACACTTAGAGGGATTTACTTTTAATGTCCAAGTGGCGAACCAATCTTCAAGTGTGTCAATGTGGTGCTGAATTTTGTTGACCATAGTGTCAGGGTGTGTGGATCTGGACATTATAGCCGTATCGTCTGCATATACTGCTAAAGATGTGTGAGAATCTTTTGGAATACCATTTATGTAAATGTTGAACAGTGTAGGACCAAGGAGTGATCCTTGTTGTACACCAGCCTCAATAGGAGTGTGAGTGGAGTAAGTGTTGTTGATGAGGACGGAGAACTTTCAATTTCTCAGATAAGAGTTAATCAAATGAATGAATGCGTCCGGCGTGATTAGAGTGATTAGTTTGTAAATAAGTGAGTTATGGCAGACGCGGTCAAAAGCTTTGCTAATGTCCAGCATTACTGCTCCGGTGGATTCCTTGAGGTTAAAACCCTCAGAAAGAAATTCCACTACTCTGAGGAGCTGGTGAGTGGTAGCATGTTTGATCCTAAAGCAAAATTGCTCAGGAATGATGAGGTTGTTATCCCGCAAGTGAGAGTTAAGTCTCCTCAGGATAATTTTTTCAGCTACTTTACTGAGACTGCTCAGAAGGCTAATGGGTCTGTAATTTTCTGGGATAGCCAGGTTAACAGACTTAGGAATGGCACAAACAATGGCCGTTTTCCAAACATCAGGAAAAACTTTGAGATCGAGAATTGTGTTTATGATTTGAGTTTTAAGATCAAGAATGTTATGTGGGATATTTTTTAGCATAAGATTAGTTATGTTGTTTGTGCCGGGGGATTGATTGTCTTTAAACAATCTTAAAATATAAGTTTTATCACAAGCGCCCATTACACAAAATGGCGGCTTGCCACAATTTTCGACCCATAATGTGGGATAGGTTAGCAGGTTAGCTCCCCCTAAAGTAGCTAAGACATATAGGCCTAAGTATATAGGGGTTCTAGAGTAGCCTTAAACAAAACCGGTTGACAACCGTGACGTCACTTAACCGAAGAATGACCTCAACCGGTAGCACCGGTGCATAATTGACCGGTGAATTCTAGAATGGGCCCAACGTCATATTCGTAGGAAAATGGAGTGATAGAGAGAAACTTTAGTGTATTTATTTATTTTGGATTTTTGGGGCTTTTTATAGCTAACTGGGATATTCCCCGGCTATCCAAACGGATCTAATAGCCCGTATACGCGGTAGTTGACATTCCGTCCGCCGTGGCGCTAGTTTTATGACCAGAACAGAGCGATTTAAAGGGCCAGTCCATACAATTAAAAGGGCATTAAAACTGTCAAAAATGCTTGATTTTTAAATTTTTTTTTTATTTTTTTGTTTATACAGAATGTATCTTTATCTATAAATATTTTGAAACGTTTCTTCATCCATGCACATATTGAAAAAAAATTTAAGAAATTGGTAGTTGGTTAATGCTTTTAGGAGCTTCTTCTACATGTAATAAATTAATAATAAATAATATATTAATTTATGTTTTATTTGAATCTTCAGAAGACTGTAATACTTTTTAAAGACTTGTTTTTCGTAACTACTACACATTTTAATATATTAATACAGCATTCTCCCTATTCGTAAAAAACACTCCAAGTACTAGGGTTAAACGATAAAGTAAATAAAAACTTTGTGAAAAAAACACACATAAAATGTAACTTGTAATAGTTACGATCGTTTCGACCAAAAAATTCTTTCAGTCTTCATCAGAAAAAGTCCGAGACGCAGGGGCGTAGCCAGAGGGGGGGGGGCTACTGCCCCCGCCCCGAAATGGGACAATTTACTTAGCTTACAATTTGATATTTAGCTTACAATTGAACTTTAGCTTTAAATTTGATACCCAGCCCACCCCGAAATAAAATCCTGGCTACGCCACTGCGCGAGACGAAGGTCTTTGTTTGATGAAGACCGAAAGAATTTTTGGTCGAAACGATCGTAACGTATTAAAAGTTACATTTTATGTGTGTTTTTTTCACAAAGTTTTTATTTTTTAATACGGATACGTATGTTCGCGTCAGTGGCGCAGCCAAGGAGGACCCCCCCCCGATGAGGAATTTCTTGCCATACAAAATGCATATTCTTCGCTCCCTTATCACACACACTTATACACAAATGTGAGTTGCAGTAGTCGTAACCCCCCCCCCCATGAAAAAATTCTCGCTACGCCACTGGTTCGTATTATTAGGTTTTGGTTTAGTATACCCATGACAAGGGTAAATTTTAATCTTTTTGTGTTTTAACGAATTATTCTAATAATCAAAATAGGCGCCAGCAGCGAATCCAGGGGGGGGGTGCACGTGCCCCCTGTCAGGGAGCCAGTGACCCTCCCCTTTCGGGGACTCTTGATTCATTCGTCGAAGAATTTTTAAGATAAGAAACAATCCAATTTTTAGGTCAATTTTCATTTTGAAATATTTAAAAGAAAAACTACTTTTGTAGTACTTTCGCTTTTCAAAGATTCGCGAAATGATGCGTTTACATTTCAATTAGAAACAAAATGGTAGATTAGTGGGGGATGTTCGCAGTGGCGTGGCGTAAGGGGGGGGGGCGCCCGGCCCGGGCATAAAATTTCTAGAGGCGGTATAACGCCTACGGTTAAATTATTTTAAGAAGATTAAAATGTCATGGAGTTTTGGGCGGTTTTCTCCAGATGAAACATGAATATGCCTTAGAACCCCATAAAATGTCCCACGACCAAGCCCTCCACCCTTCTGCTTAGGTGTATTATTAAAAAGAAAAGAGGAAAATTCTCTGTGCAAATTATTCAGAAGCTAAGTTAAATTGTTTAAAATTACTTTAAACAGATTAACAAAAATAATAAATAAAAATATGAAATTTTTCTGGAGGATGGGCTCAGTTATCTAAACAAATTACACTGCAATAAATAAATAATTAAATAAGTAACTAAATTTAGACACTGAACATGGTAGATGGTGGAAGCGTTACGGTCCCACGTACGGGCCTACCGCGCGGCTGTCGTAAAAATTTCATAGTTTTACTATCCTCTTATTTATTTTATATCCCCTGCTGGCGCCTATTTTGATTATTAGAATAATTCGTTAAAGCACAACAAGATCAAAATTTACCCTTGCCATGGGTATACTAAACCAAAACCTAATAATACGAACCAGTGGCGTAGCGAGAATGTTTTCATGGGGGGGGTTACGACTACTGCAACTCACATTTGTGTATAAGTGTGTGTGATAAAGGAGCGAAGAATATGCATTTTGTATGGCAAAAAATTCCTCATCGGAGGGGGGTTGACCCCCTATGCCCCCTTTGGCTACGCCACTGACACAAACATACGTATGCGTATTGCAATATAAAAACTTTGTGAAAAAAACACACATAAAATATAACTTACTCTCATGTCCATAAATTAAGGATAATTCAGAATCACACAGAAATTGATCTCGAAAGTAAAAATTTCACCTGTGGAATGATCACACACATCTTGAAGAAGAATATGCAAATTACAGGAAACCACCAGATGGCGTGGATGGTACGTCACAATGACGAGAGTGTAAGAGAGGGGTATATAAGGAATGGTGGCAAAGAAGTAAAATTGTTCACAAGCGCTGTGAAAGCCTTTCAGTGCAAAAACCGCATAGTTATGGCACAAAGGAGGCATTTGGATGATGTTTTACGTGGCAGAATTATCAGACGACTGGAATGTGGACGTACCCAGCTGGAAGTATCCGAGGAACTTGGAATCGCCCAGAGTGTCATCTCCAGGCTTTGGCAACGATTCCAAGATGATGGTAATGTGAGTAGACGTTACAGCACAGGTCGCCCCCGAGTTACAACGCCGAATGAGGACCGCTATTTGGCAGTTACTGCCAAAAGAAACAGACGGAGTACAGCATCAGAACTGTCTCGTCAGCTCTCTTCAGCTACCGGTACGACAGTTTCAAGGCAGACCGTGTACAGACGCTTAGGGCACATTGGTCTATATGCTCGTAGGCCTGTCAGATGTGTTCCACTTGCCGCAACTCACTGTCGCCTGCGATTAACCTGGAGTAGAGAGCATGCATTGTGGACACCGCAACAGTGGTCTTGTGTGATGTTTTCCGACGAGTCCAGGTTTAGTTTGGAGTCTGATTCTCACCGGACATTCATCTGGAGAGCGCCAGGTACCCGTTGCCACCAAGAGAACACCATTGAAAGACACCGTTACGGTGGTGCAGGATGGCTCGTTTGGGGAGGAATTATTCTTGGTTCCAGAACTGACCTGCATGTTCAGAGTGTAACGATGACAGGCCACATCTATCGGGATGTCATTCTGGAACAACATGTACGTTTGTTTCGGGGCGCCATGGGTGCTGAATTTGTGTTTATGGATGACAACGCCCGTCCTCACCGTGCAAACATTGTAGACGGATGCCTTCAATCGGTGGATATCACCCGTATGCATTGGCCAGCATACTCACCGGACTTGAATCCAATAGAGCATGTGTGGGATATGCTTGGCCGACGAATTTTAGCCCGTCAACCCCCTCCCACCTGTCTACCGGAACTTCGGAGTGCATTGCTTGATGAGTGGTGTAATATTCCCCAAGATCAGATTGATCATTTGATACTCAGTACGCCTAGGCGTTGTCAGGCCTGTATTGCATCGTCCGGGAGACATACTCCGTATTAACCATCCTACTAACCATGTTATACTGTTTTTTGTAAATAGGTTCTTTTTTGAAATTTGGTCAAGGGAGTAAAACTTGCAATTTTTATTAATTATATCAAACATATAGCATCTTTTTTGCTCTTTACTTTTTGTTTAATAAATTGACTTTACAAATAAGTCAAATTTGTTTTGCTTCTTTCTCTTTCTTTGCCTGAACTTCATTATCCTTAATTTATGGACATGAGTGTGTAATTCGTTACGATTGTTTCGACCAAAAATTCTTTCGGTCTTCATCAGACAAAGACCTTCATCTCGCGCAGTGACGTAGCCAGGATTTTATTTCGGGGTGGGCTGGGTATCAAATTTAAAGCTAAAGTTCAATTGTAAGTTAAATATCAAATTGTAAGCTAAGTAAAGGGTCCCATTTCGGGGCGGGGTCAGCAGCCCCCCCTCTGGCTACGGGCCTGTGCCTAGGACTATTTCTAATAAAGACCGAAAGAATTTTTTGGTCGAAACGATCGTAACTATTATAAGTTACATTTTATGTGTGTTTTTTCACAAAGTTTTTATTTATTTTATCGTTTAACCCCAGTATTTTGAGTGTTTTTTACGTATAGGGAGAATGGTGTATTGATATATTAAAATATGTAGTAGTTACGAAAAACAAGTCTTTAAAAAGTATTACAGTCTTCTGAAGATTCAAATAAAACATAAATTAATATACTTATTTATTATTAATTTATTACATGTAGAAGACGCTCCTAAAAGCATTAACCAACTACCAATTTCTTATTTATTTTTTCAATATGTGCATGGATGAAGAAACGTTTCAAAATATTTATAGATAAAGATACATTCTGTATAAACAAAAAAAATTTAAAAATCAAGCATTTTTGACAGTTTAAATGCCCTTTTAATTGTATGGACTAGAGCCCCTGGAATAACGCCCCTGAAATCCCTTTTTAGGATCCCTAGTATGGACTGGCCCTTTAAATCGCTCTGTTCTGGTCATAAAATTAGCGCCACGGCGGACGGAATGTCAACTACCGCCTATTCGGGGTTTCCTATTGTTCTTGGTTTCGTCCGGATAGTCGGGGAAGGTAAGATCCCAGTTAGCGATGGGCTTTTTAAAGGTGATCGTAAACACTGCACTGTGTCCATGAAAATAGTGTTGGGAAGGGAATAATGTCTTATCAAAGTTTTTGGCTTTCTACTGTTATTTTGTATGAAAAAATAGACTTGAATCACTTTTACCATTAGCCCTTCGAAGTTAAATACCAGTCACGTTTGATTATAACTGATTTATTCTTCTGATTAGCAGTGTTTTTATAATTTTACTATGTTACAGCCGGTGACTGTGTAATGTTTTTCTGTTGAAATTATTCCATTTTATATTTTTAAGATACTTAAGTTTCCCATCTTACAGTATTTATTACTAATAGGTAAAGATTGATTTTGCTTTTATCTGCTCTTAAAATAATCTAATGCTATTCTGTTTTTTTTTTTTTGTTTTTTTTTGAGGGGGGTGATACATTAAAGTTTATTCAAATATATTAATCATGAAGCATTTAAGTCAATAGTGGAAGAAAAAAAAATGATGTTGAAAAAACTGAGTTATCTAATATTTTTGTGTAATTACACAGAATGATTTATTAGGCCCATTCAAAATAGAATACAATTCTTTATGATAACACTTTATAGAATATTTTTAGGGTTGTTTGAGAAACAATTTAGCTTGGCAATTTTTTGGCAATTAAATGGTTAACAGATTGCTGTTTCCGACAGGTTTGGCGATCGGAAAAGTTAGAACTTCTTAAAAATAAGTAAAATGAACAATTAAATAAACATATTTTCATCAGGTTTGCCACTGATCAGGGACAACCTGGAAAAGTCAGGGAATTTCATTTTGGCAAAAAAAAAAAAAGGAAAAAAAATGCCAGGGAAAAGTCAGGGAAAATTGCAAAACCTGGAAGATCATATAATTTGGACTAGAAAATCAGTGTTTGTAAATAAACAATAGTGCTTACGTATTATCCAGGGGTTCATTCCCGCCAAACTATTTTTTTGGCAAATGTGCTGTTAAACTGTTGCCAATTGTATCCCAAACCATCAATAATCTCTTGTGTCTGCATTTATCTTAGCAAAATATCGCTCGTCTTCGTGGACCGCCAGGATAATACTAAGTACCCAAACAACATTTAAGCGTACTTTGGGAAGCTAAAAATATTAAAGAACATATGCAAAGTTGATGTCATAAACATAAAAAGTTGTCTGGATTTTATCACATGATGGTCTGGAAAAGTCGGAACTTTTTTTTCAGAAATTGAGTGGCTACCCTATTTCAAGCAGTTGTAATTGTAATCATCGTGAAAGATAGGAGGGGGGTCTTCCTTTCTCCCCAAACTAGTTTATTACACTAATACATATATCTATATTATTTTCAATCATGAAGCACATGAAAAATAATGTTTAAACACCTGCTTGTTTTAATAACCTCTTTTGTTGCATTGGCCTTTGCTTAACTCAATGCAAAAAAAGTTAATCTTTGGCATAATCTTTTGGTTTAAAACATTCCACATCAGTTCAACCAAGCCATGATACCCACAATCACGAATTTTGATCAAATTTGGGTTACCTGCGTATTATCCTGGTGGTCTGCCAAGACGTGCAATTTTAAGCCAAAGTAAATGCTGGGACACATGAAATTATTGATGATTTAGAATACGATTGGCAACAGTTTGCCAGCATATTTGATGCAAAAATAGTTTGGTGGAAATGACCGCCAGGATAATACTTAAGTACCAAATTTGGCATAGATGTTCCTTCTGTGGTAGAAAAGAAACCCCATGAATTTTTATTGCTCCTGGTGCTTATGGTTTTGGTTTTATGGCTTGTCCATGGCTCACTGAGATAAGTACAGGCTGTCCAAAAAGCTTTGTTTTTGCGTATGAGTAAATTTTCGCTTCTTTGCCGATTTGTCACTGTTACCCAACTGTATCACTGCTGCCAACTCTGCCGGAGAAAATGAGCCTAAAATCAAAGTTAAAAGTATCCACAAATGGCTAACAATATTTTCAAGCTGAGAAAAAAAAAAAAAAAAAAAAATTGTGGCGTTTAGTGCTTGTACTGCTGAAATATGCTTATCTGCTAATGCTCTTTGAGACATTTGGACATTCATTTCCGATTTACAAAATACTTCGGTATTGCCAGTTTGCTAAGATCTTTTTCTCCAGCAGAGTTGGCAACAGTGATACAGTTGGGTAACAGCGACAAATCGACGAAGAAGCGAAACTTTTCTCGTACGCAAAATCCCATAGGAGAAACTGGTTTTCGGACAGCCTGTACTTATCCCAGTGAGCCATGGCTTGTCAAACCTTTTTTTGTATCCCCTCAAATTTTGTATCATTTTTAAGCAAGATTTTAAGGCAACACTTCTAAACAAAAAAACTTCTCATTTGTTCACTAATTATTCTATCTTTTTGAAATTTTGTACCCTTGTGGATTGAAGTACTAAGGATTTTAGAAAGAAATGTCTAAGTTTAGTAAATCTTTTTTTGTATTTTTTAAAAGTGTAACAAATAGATTTTTGAAAAATTTTTAGTGAGTTCACATAAAATTGAAAACTCACTATAAGGGAAAGCTATAATCAAAGAACATTTTGTTCAAAAGAAGCTTATATATATGCATTATCTTAGGCTGAAATAAAATTAGTTGTTTCATCAGATTAAAAAATTTGCATTTTTATAATTTTTGTTATGAAATTCTATGTACAAATAATTAAAAACATTAAAAAAGCCTTAAAACCTCCGTAAAATTCTAAAAACACGCACCATTTGAGCGCTTTCGATGCTTCCTTTCTTAAGCCATAACTGTGGTTATTGTAATTAGCTATTTTCTTGACATTTATGAAATCTATAGTGTCAGGTGGGGTAAAATGACCATAAATTTAGCTATTTTCAACTTTACTAAGCTACACATCTAAAATGATACAATATATTAAAAATTTTTTGACAAATATTTTACATTGGACTATCTGACAGTAATTACAAATTTTTGTTTTTTTCTTTTACAAACATTAAAAAAACTGTTTGATCATTAATTCTTTTTGCCTTGTTATTATGATCATTTTACCCCATGGTGTGGGGTAAAATGATTATATATGTCAAAAATGAAACACACTCATAGAAAATGATATTATATGAATAAGATCAACTGGAAAATAGATAACAAATATTTTATTAAACAGTTTTACATGGAATTTTAATTTAGCTATCAGAATTTATAATGTCTTCTACTATCGGAATGTGGCTCATCCAGTATTTGAATTATCTGTTCAGTTTGAACTTCCTCAACATCGTCATTTTCTGGCAATGTACATTTTTTAAAATAAAGATTTTGAAAAGTATTAAATTGTAAATAGCTCCTTTTCTGCATACAAGATCTCTCCAAAAATGCTTAATAAAACTTTTACCACAGCACTTAAGAGCCAGCAGATATTTTGTCCGAAAAAGGCATTATGGTATGCCATTTTGAACTCTTTTTAAATAAGAATTGGGATTTTTTTTCACAAAATATTAAGAATAGCATACTTTCTTTACTTCGTGGTCTTCAATTTCATGCTTTCAAAATGTGCAGCAAACACATCCTTTGTTAACATTTATTTATAAATTTATGATTCCAGTATCGTAAATGTTGGGTTATTTTTCTTATTTCCAGGTAAAAATAAAAGTAGAATAACGGAATCTATTTATTTATTTACATTATTACTATTAATACCTTATAAAATATATTGCAGATGAAAAAAAGAAATCTAAAATGATACATGTGCTCTTTAAGTGCAAGCCTAGCAGTATGATCTTTTTACCCCACTTTCTTTGAACTACTACAAAATAAAAAATAATACAAATACAAATTATCTTGATACAGAAATGTATTCCTCAAGAATGACAGTAGGCTTTGTATCATCAAAATTTCAAGAACTTTAAATCACAAAAATGCTACAGCAAAGTAAATTTTAACCTTGTGTAGATAGAGTCAAACATGAAACTCTAAGTGCTGCCATTACATATTAAAAGAATATTACCAAATCAAATAAATTAGTTTAAAAATATTGCTTGTAATGTAAATGAGCTAAACAAAAATCAGTATGCCAATAAACCAATGCATTTGACATTTATTGTCTACTTTTTGTAGACTGTTCATTTTACCCTACCTAACCCTATCTATATTTTCTTTTAAGGCTAGGCGGGATAGGGCGGTACTTTGTCTATTGTATTTTATATCGTTTATGTGTTCTTAAATTCTATCTTTAATTTTTCTTTTTGTAACACCAATGTAGTATCCGGGAAGGTTGGAATCTCTATAAGTGAAATTTATTTTGTAAATGCCTGCAGTTTCTAGAGGGTTTATTTTGTCTTTATCTGACCGGATTCTTTTAAATGTATTGCTATTGGGTTTAATTGGGATATGAAGGTTCATTTTACGGGCACGGTTGGATATTTTTACAGCGAGACCGCAGCAGTAGGGAATCGGATGAGTAAAGGTGGATTTTTCTTTCTGTGCGTCGTTGATGATGTTGAGTTTCTTTCTTCTATTTCTGATTAGGCGGGGGATAATATTGCTGGGATAATTAGCTTCGCGCGCAAGTTGCTGTATAAATTGTATTTCATCCTTTAGTAATTTCTGGTTGGAGCATATTTCTAGTAGAGATGAGTTCGGGCTCATTTTTTGAAGCCCGGGCCTGCCCGAGCCCGAGGACTTCTGATCCGAGCCCGCCCGAGCCCAAGCAATATTATTTAAGTCGGAGCCCGAGCCCGCCCGAGCCCGAAATTTCAGCTATGATAAAAAAAAATCCAATTACTTCATTGATAGAATACAATGAATTTTGTCGTTTGTGCAAATTAAAGACAAATGTAGTTGCAAACTCTCTATGCACTTTCTAATTCTTTATATATCCATGTTTATCAAATGATGGTCGGATCTCATGACTAACTAATCAATATAATCCGCCGTTCTGAAATATCCAAAGAGCTTAACGCACCTTCTAGGCGCCAGTGCCGCTATTTTTTTTTTTTTTATAAGTACAGTCAACTCCGGTTATAGTGAACCAAAGGCTACAGTGAACACAAACCATTAGTCTCAATTCACATACAGTATCTCTATCCATCATGAAGACACTTGGGTTTTAGTGAACTTCGGATACAGTGGACGAAATTGGATGGTCCCCAGAGGTTCACTATAACCGGAGTTGACTGTACTTTTATTTTCCTCGTGAATCACTTTTTAAAATATGTTTCAAGGAGTATGTTCGATAAAGGAGAAATTTTTCACGAGCCCGAGCCCGAACGCAATTTTGAATTACAGAGCCCGAGCCCGGTTCGGGCCCGGGCTCGGGCTCGGGCTTTCGGGCTCGGGCTGAGCCCGTCTCATCTCTAATTTCTAGGGCTCTATTGACATGTGATGTGAACGTAGGATTGATATTTTGTAGTTATAGGTAGTTTTTGAGGAGTAATTGACTATTTTATTATTATTGGTGGGTTTTCAATATACTGTAGTTTCGATATTGTTTGGGGTGGTTCTAATTACTTTAACATCAAGGAAATTTAGGCTATTATTCTGCTCAAGTTCTATAGTAAATTGTATATTTTCATCAAGAGAGTTAATTTCGTCGAGGATATTATCAATGCTATTGTTATTTACTATTGCAAAAACATCATCAACGTAACAATACCAGTATTTGATATGGGGTGGAGTGGAGGTTTTTATTGATTAAAGTTTCTAGGTTTCTCATTTTCCACTCAGCTATGATTCCGGATATTGGGGAGCCCATAGGGACACCTTTATTCTGTTTGTAAAATTTACTATTGAATTGGAAATAAGGAGTTATTGAGGATGAGGGACAAGGCAGCTTTAAGGGTTATTGAAATATCTGTATTAAATGCGTTCTCAATTTCTTTACTTATTGTATTGTACATCTCTATTGTGTCTATGGATGGATATGAATTGGTGACATCGAAGCTGACCATTTTAGCAGAGTCTGAGAATTGTATGTTTTTTAATTCTTTTAAGAAATCGTTTGGAATCGTGGAATTTAGAGATGAGTTTGAGGAAGGAATTAGTTGCTGTAATATGTTTTTTAGGTATTTTTGAAGCAGGTAAGTAGGGCCTTCACATTTACTGACTATTGGGCGGTGGGATGGGGGATTTTTATGATCTTTATATTTTCCAAATATGCACGGAGCAAAAGCCATAGGACTATGTAATTGTTGCGGTTTGTTATTGAGCCAGCTTCATTTGTTTATAAGTTCTTTTAGGATATTGTTAATTTTGGTGGTGGGGTCCTTATTTAATATATTGACATCTAGTTTATTGATGGTTTCAATCATTTTGGTAATACAATCTTCTTTATCTAAAATAATTATTTTCCCTGTTTTGTCTGAGCTAAGGCAGGTTATCTCTGGATTATCTTTCAGTTCTTTTAAACATTTTTTGTCTTCCCTGTCCCTCATATCTTTCTTTTTTAATTTAACAAGTTCTTTTTGAGTGAAAAGTCGTAGCTCCTGTTTATTGTTGTCAGGTAATGGTTCTATTGCGGTCTCATAAGTAGCTATTGTGTCTTTTAAATTTATGTTATCTTCTAGTATGAATTTTGGTCCAAGGTTTAGGGTGTCTTCTTGGTGTTTATTTAATTTAAAAGAGGAGAGGTTTATGAACTGAGGATCGTCAGACTTCATTATTGTTTTGTTTGTACCATATTTATTAATCCAGAAATTAAGTTTTTTATTGTGTGTTGTTTGCAGTTTATATTTTAGTTTCCAGCAAAAGTTTTCTGTTTTTTTGACAAAGTTTTCAAATGTATGATAGTTGGTATTTGCTTTTAAACATTCTTTAGTTTCTTCTATTTTAGTGTTGAGCTGGTGTATGATGGCATATTTACTTCTTATGAGCTTTTTTAACAATTTGTATTCCAAGATTTTCGTATCAAAATGGATGGCGTTGTTTATAAATTTATTTTTTACTTGTAGACATTTAGGAATTATATTGAAGTACTGACAATCCTTTAGAAAAAATAAGTGTTCCGATTCACGGGTCAGACTTTTTTTTAGTTTTTTGAAGGTTGTATATAATTTATATTATAAGCCATAGTTAAAAAGTTAATTATAAGAAAAATCTCGATCATATCCAGCAAGAAAGAAGTTTAAAGGAGAATTAATACTTATTGTAAGGGAATGAGGGAGACCGGCGAACGCACGGCGATGGCAATATCGACGATATACACACATAAGAAGTAAAAGTTAGAATTTAGAAGTGTTTTTAGAATTTTACGGAGTTTTTAAGGCTTTTTTAATGTTTTTAATTATTTAACTAAGGTATTTCCGTGTTTGAATTTTAACTAAATATTCTATGTACATTTCTAGTTAAATCAACAACAATAAAAAAATCCATTGCTGGCAACAATGTTCTTGGATTTTCATGAAATTAGCTATGAATGTTCCTTCTGTAGTAGTCAAGAGCCCTACAATTTCTTCTTGTCCTGGTGTCAATGGTTTTGATTTTATTGGCAGCCAAACTTTGATCATTTTCATTATTCCACTATTTTTGGGTCAGATATTCATGCTATACCTCATTCCAATTTTTTTTTTTCCAATCGCTCAATCTTTCTGAAATTTTGCTCTCTTATTAATTAGAGTGTGGAGATTTCAGAAAAAAATGTGTAAATATATGTATATTAATATGTTGAACAAACTAATTTTTGATATGTCTGCTAATTTTAGATTGAAAATTTCTTAAAAGTATGATCCTTGTCACAAATTCATTATTGAAGTTTCTTACATAATAAATTTATAAATGAAAGAATATCCTCTTGCCAAAATTACACAAAATATACAAACCAAAACCCAAGCTTAACAAAGCCAAGCCTCCTCTCAGAGGGGAATTAGACTGAAAATTCGATTTTAGAAAAAAAAAAAAAAAATGTCTGAATGTCAATATATAAACAAAAAATGCTAAGCAGCAATAATTATCGAGATACATCAGTTGATGATGACTAACTAAACTTTGTACTAAACCACTCTTTCGATATTCTTGCTGTGCGACAAGGAGTAGAATCCTTATGAAAAATAAATGAAGGGCGCGTCTTCGATATACCCCCTACCTCGATTTTTGACAATTTTTTTTTGGGCACCAAAGGCCGTTTTCGATGTCATCAAAAAAAAAAAAAAAAAAAAAAAAAAAGAGAAGTGTCCAAAAATGCCATTTTCGACGGCGTGAAAAATAAGAAAATGGCCATGAAACCGCGTTCCCGAAACTGGAAAATCTATAAGAATTAGACGAATTCTACAAAAAATTTAGGGTTAAGAATGTAAACAACAATAAAATCAAGAAAATTTAAGATTTGATGAACATAGAATTCTCGTTTTCAAACAAGAATTTAGGGCCATAAAAATGCATTTCCGAAAGTGCAAAAACACTTAGAAATAGAACACTAGAAATAGAACACTATTAGAAATAGAAAAATTCTAGAAATGATTTAGAGTTATTAATCTAAACATGAATGAAATCAAGGAAATTTAAGAATTGATGGACATAGAAATTGCATTTTCTAACAAGAATTTAGGGTTAAAAATTTGAAAAACGTAAATTTCACAAATAATTTGACATTTATGCGAGGGGGGCACTGCCCCCCCTCAAACCCCTGTTCATTCTTGACGAAAAAAGTAGTCAAAAAACTGAAAAAATAAGAAAATGAGTCGAGCATTTGAAGAAAAAAGCTAAAAATGGTGAAGCCATTTGCGTGTACAAATAGTGCACAGTTACTGGAGTGAGTCACAAGGAGCCTGCTTCACATGTCACTCCACAAAATACATTAAAAATGTTTGCACATAAAACTGTAAAATGGTTAGTGATGTCCACATTCGTCTATCTCTACAATCTTACCCAGCTCCCTATCTTTTCTGAAGTCATCTCAACATAATTGCACATAGTTTCCCCCAACACAGAACATGCCGAAATCGGCGACGTGCGTCGCAGAACAAAGAGCTCCGCTGCAGAACAATTACGGATGAGGACTGAAAAGGGAGAGAGAGGGGAGAAATCAATCACCTTAAACAGAAAGTCAAACTCAAAAGCCAGACAGGAATCTGGAGGTATACCATTTCATCTCCTGCATCCAGGTGTAGAAAGAATATATTCCTTTGTGGGGTGGGGGAAGACATGGCGGCAATTAGTCAAAAGTGAGTTATCACCCAAAAGGCGCCTGACTGTGTCCTGGGAGAGCCCCACATGTGGAGAACGGACAGCGCGTATCACTTGCAATATCATTCACATTCATTTCAAAGCTACGTTTCCCCCCCGGTAAATATGTCTGCTCGAGACAAAGTCTCTTGCTTTGAGTGTAATGCTCCTATAATTTTAAAAAATTAAAAAACTCATTATCAGCGTTTTCATCCTAACAAATCGGTGAAACATTGTGCAATAAATGAAAGAAGCATTTCTAGCTTCCTAACTCCGGCGAAAAGATCGTCAGACGGAGGTTCAAATGAGTTGCCCCAAAAAATTCAGAGAATTGAAATTGAAACCGAAGTTCAACAGAATAATCAAGAAGGTATGACTCAAGAACTTTTACCCAATGTTGGCAGTATTGCTGGAGATTTTGCTGGTAATTTAAAAGAACAAAATCAGAAGGAAGAATATACTTTAGTTGACAAAGACACCGTAAATGAATTGTTGACGTCAATGAAAGGTAAGAAAAGAAATACTTATTTTTAAAGCCATTTTTATAAAACTTTAAAAAAGTACTTATGTAATTTACCGTCGACCGTATTCACCACCCCCACCTTCTAATCTGTGCAATTAAAGGCCAATAACGTTAAACAATTAAGTTCTTGATAACCGTATTTCATCATATTGTAAAGCCGTCTACTTTTTTAATATATCACCATTTTTAATCTTGTCAGCTTTAGTGCTTTTACCGTCAAAACTATAACTGTCAGTTTGGTACGGCCGATGGTATAATACATAAGTACTAAAATAAGCTCAAACTAATTTTTTAATATTAATTTTTAAATTCACAATTTTAGAGATTTTTTAAAAATTTTGGATACTTTCTTATTGATACTAACACACCGATTTCGTTGTTTTTCACACATGTTTCTGAGACTCAAACATCAGGTTTTTTTTTTTTTTCATTAATTTTAAAACCAACCATTTTTGACAGTTCGTTACTGTATGTATGAACGAAATATTTCCCCCCTACATGCTATCAGAAAATGAAAGCTTTTCGTCTGTCACTGTGGATAAATTAAGCATATAAAACTGAGAATTGTTATGTGCGACCCCTTTAAAAAAAATTGGATTAAAACGGCTCCTTTACAAAAATACAATCGATTAAAATGGCCGCTTCAAAATTACAAGTAGTGAAATTAGACCTTCATACATGCAACCCATTAAAATTTACCCTCTTCTGATTATGATGTTTATTAAATAGCTTTTTTATTTCATCTTTCGTGAGCTATGAAGCTGACCTGAAAGGTGCCTCTCGGATGTTTGTTTTCTGCTGACACAACAAGAAAACGCAATCAGGATTTTCTTTCAAACAAATATGCGCATACTTAGAGAGGGAAAGGGCGAATAAGCAAGTCCGCCTGTCGATCTTGATACTGCAATGTCAGAAGTTATGTTTAGTAACTACACGGTTGCAAATTATTTATTAAATATTCAGAATTTCAGATTTTACCGCCGTAGCAAAAGCAGTTCGAACGATGCTCCGGATGTTTCGAGCTCTTGCAAGTTTATGCTGTGAACGATTGTTTTGTTAAACTGGTCTTCCTATTTACAGTTTATTCATAATTATTATAGATAATATTGTGCTTTAAGTAATTATGGATGCATTTAGAAATGCAAAACGACTATAAACGTGTCCGAAAATTTACGCGATTTTGAAACATCGGTCTGAAAATCTTGAGAATTGCGACATTTTGCGAATGCAACATTTGAGTATTTTATGGTTTTTGTTGCAATTAAGAATATTTAGCCTTACTTATATAAAAATTAACATCGATAGCGTATGATAAATTTAAATTATTGGCCCGATTATATTTTTTAATTATCTCTTCTGAAAAATCGAAAAATTCAATATATTTTATTAAGAAAAAGAATTGAAGGCAAAACAAGACAACTATGGGAAAGGGTGTCTTTAGAAAACAAATTGTATCTTTAAGCTATTAAACCATCTTTTTTGTAAAGGTCATTTAATGTCAAATCAGAGAATATAAATACATTTTCCGACCTTTCTTTGCGTCTTCGATTTTAGTGATTTTTGTTTTATTCAACCCAGTATGACAACAAAAAATTCTAATCAGTTTTTAGATTACAGGATTTTGAGTTATTGACTTCAAAAAATAAAGTCATACAAATTTGATGCTACCATAGTATATTGAAATAACTGTAAAACAAAAACTATTTTACCTAAAAAATTTGCTTCAGTTTTTATGTCCTTTATAAAATTTGCCATGAGATACTAAAATTTAGATTTAAAATAAATTTTTTAGTGAAAATATTCTCAAATTTTAATTTTATTATCGTGTGACATAATATTAAAGGTAACAAAAAACTGAAGCAAAAGAACCCGATTTCAGCATTTTTGGTAAAATAGTTTTTGTTCTAAAACTTGTTTTAAGAAATTTAATTATTTATAAAAAATTGTCATATTTAACCATTGCCACCTGATTATGAAACTTGGCATACATTATAGTCATTTATTGTCTTCCAATTAAAAAGGGGTGGAGGGTTAAGACTAAAACATTTTTTTTTTCAGAATTTTTTTCAAATTTAAGTTTTTATATATGACATATATTAAATTTCATACAGAACTGAAGCAAATGACACAAATTTTAGTTTTTTCTAGATAAAGCAATTTTTTATTTACAGGTCTTTGAATACAATAAGATAGCATCAAATTTACATAATTTTTGATATTTTGGAAGTCAACAACTCAAATTTCAATAGCTTAAAAAATTTGTAGACATTTTTAACTTTGTTAGTATTAGGGTGGTGTCCCCAGTTATGGCCACCTTAAGCATTTTTAAAGATTCAAGAATTTTTTTCAGTACTAAAAAACTATTGAAAGATTTTGAAATTAATACACAGCATACATTGAAGAGTGTAAAATAATTCTACACTATCAAAGTTATTTTTGTAGACATACTTCATTTTATATAATTTATTAAATTTTTTTTTAACATTTTTCCCACTTATGGCCACTTTTTCCCAGTTATGGCCACATCTATTCCCCAGTTATGGCCACTTCAAAAAATTTGTAAATAAAGTGAAAAAAAGTAATATAATTTATGAAAAACACATAAAATATAATATTTCCTTTCGAATTGAATTTAATGAAACAATCTTATACAAATTTAGATGTTTTTGGCACTTTTTTTTTCTTTATGTAAAATTATCAATTTAGATAAAACTGAATGATCAACATGTATAAAATTGAATGATTAACATATATGAAATCAAAAAAGACATCAAGAGTGTCAGGAAACATAGTCTGCTGAACACGTCCTTTTTGAATGAGTTGTGGTTCCGGTAATTTTCCGATAACATCCACTATGTTGATTGTTGAAACGTCATTTTCGATATAAGTGAAATTAGATTTTTTTCAAAGACATCAAGAGTGCCAGGAAACATAGTCTACAGAACACGTCCTTTTGAATGAGTTGTGGTTCCGGTAATTTTCCGATAACATCCACTATGTTAATTGTTGAAACGTCGTTTTCGATATAAATGAAACACGTTTTTTTCAAATTCACACTTTTTAAACACGTTATCTCAAATTCTTCTGAAGAAAGGACTTTTCAAATTGTTGCAACATAACGATATATAGTAGGCTTCCTTTTTTCATTATTCATGAATTTT
Organism: Cheiracanthium punctorium; assembly: GCA_038373885.1. Classification (NCBI taxonomy): domain Eukaryota; kingdom Metazoa; phylum Arthropoda; class Arachnida; order Araneae; family Cheiracanthiidae; genus Cheiracanthium; species Cheiracanthium punctorium. The sequence continues at coordinate 75,469 of JAWZYV010011748.1, forward strand.
ACAATGACAAAGTCTCCAAGTTTTAGATTAACTGTTGCAGAAAGTTCCACCAGTTTTCCACTTTCTTTTCATTTACTGACATCTTTATTAGTCTGTCTTTCCATCCAGTCTTCTGATGATGATGAATTTTCATCAGTAATTTTCTGATTTAATTTTTTACTTAGTTTCATTTGCTGATTCTTTATTCTTAGAGCTTTTTTTCTCTCTCTTTATTCTGTCTTTTTCTTGCTTTTCCTTTTCTTTAGCTTCATGGTACTCAATCCATCTGTTTGATGTAACTACACTTGGAATATGCCCCCTTTTTCTTTTGGAATTTTGGATTTTTGCTTCTGGCCATCGAATGACATCCTTTAATATTGTCTTAACAGGAGTAATACTGTCTATTTTTGATGAACTTGGTGTTTCTGTATTATTACTACTAAATATTGTCTCAACTAATCTTTTAGGAGCAGTAATATCCGTCTTTGATGAGCTTGGTGTTTCTGTGTTATTACCACTAATCACTGTAGATATATTTTCATTGTGATTTGTTAAACATAGCTGAAGCGAATCATCTAAAGAGTTCATATCACGTGTTTCTTGTTCTTGATCTACTTGTTCATCATTTACCATCACCACTGTATTTTCTGCATCTTTTGTCACATCCAGCCAAAACTTAAACAGCATATAGGCTTCCAGATTTATCTCCCAATCACAATTTCTTTTTTTCATTTGACAAAACTCACTGCATTTGGCATATCTTCATCTACAGTGTAACAATACTTAAAACAACTTAGATATGTTTTTTTTTTAAATTTTTTTTTTTACCTATAGCTTCTGTTTAAAACCAAATTTTTTAAACTGATAATTTTTTTTTTACAAATCTTCTCATTTTATTTATAATGTCTAAAATAAATAAACAATACAATTACTAAATATATTTTTATATATTTACTAAATATCAAGTTTTTTTCAAAGTTTTTATCAAACACAATTTAAATATTATATGTCAGTATTGTTCTTACAGTTGTAAATATTGTTCTTCTGAATAGCTACTATTAAATTTTAACCCCAATATTGACTTTTAAATATAATACCATTATAAAAGCATGAATCTACTTGTTACAAATAAATAAATCATATAAACAAGTAGTGGTCATAACTGGTATAACATATAACCCAGTTATGGCCACTCCATGGCCATAACTGGAGAAACTGTTCTGAAAAAGACACCAGTTATGACCACCCTGTTTAATTCTAAAATTAAAAAAATTTCATTTATTATAATTGAAAATAATAAAACAAAATAGTTTTAACTTCCCTATAAATGTTGAAAAAACATCCAGATATTCCTAGATTCTGTCGGTTGAAGCTGATACAAATAGATGTTGCTTAAGCAAAATGCTAAGAACTTCTTTTCACACTGCATACCAACACACACACACAAAAAAAATTAAGATGCCTTCTTGTTCTCTGTTATTGCCAGCAATCACAGCCTACTTACAGTGTAATGTTTGTAGCCTGTTGTAACCTCAATTTGATTGGCTAACTTGTGTCAAAGCTTAGAAAAATAATAAAATTTGTGAAGTGGCCATAACTGGGGAAACTACCCTACTACTGTATCAAAAATAATTAAAGTCTAAGATAGTGAGATCAGTACAGTTGGTTGATTTGACATGGAGCAACCCATACTAAGAGAATTTTCATAAATATATGTATATTTCCATGTTGGAATAAAAGTTTCAGTACTAATAAATAAAATTTATTTTTAATTTTAGAGCTTAAGGATGAAATAAAGCATTTGAAATCCTCTTCCTCTGAGAAATCGTTTCCTGGCAGTACATCTCAGGATATGAACATGAAGACAGTCCCCAATAAACAGTTAGCCACAAACATCACAGACGAAAAATGCAGCAGTCTTTTTTCAAATGCCAGGATTATTGATGCATTATTAAAGTGGGCACCAGATCAGGTATTTATGAGACATGAAGATGGATTAACATGCAGAGCTTGCTGTTCAGCGCTCTTCTATGATTTTGAAAATGAAAAGCATTCATTTACAGAAGATAATCTTTCAGATAGTTTCCGAAAATTGAAATATGATTTGAAAAGGCACCTAAAATCACAAACTCACAAGAAGAAATATTTAGAGATGAAGCAGTCACAAGAAGAGGAGTTTAAATTTAAAGAGATTGGTAAAGAAGTTGCTCTTAACTGCGCCTCAGCAGCTTATCTAACATACCAGTTAGACACATCTTATAGCAGTTATGAAAATATAGTAACTGAGTTTCATAATAGTGGTGCTTCTATTGGACATAAAAATCACTCAAAAGAATTTGCAAGGTTGTTTCTTCCCCATGTCTATGCTGTTTCAGTGAAAAATACTTCTTCATATATCATAAATGAAGAGCTTCCAATTGGCATAGTTGCTGATAAAATGACTGTTAATCATAGAACTAGACATATTGTAGGACTTCGACTTCCAACTGTTGATCATAATAACCCAGCTTTTTTCAGCAATGTTTACTTGGAACATCATTTTTGTACTGATGTCAGTGGTAAAGGATTAGCTGACAGTATAGTAAAAACGCTACAAAAGTTTGGACTAAATTTATCTTACTTAAGGAAGCATTTAGTTGGCCTTGCTGTTGATGGGCAATACATTCAGTTAGGAGTAATAAACCACTTAAAAACAATGCTTGTTCGGGAAGATATTCCTGTATCTTGGGACCCGATGCATAGGCTGGAGTTAGTTCAGATGCATTCCAGTTGTAAAATTGTGCAAGATTCCTTGTCATTAATAAACACTTGCACGAAAGAATTCATGCATGGGAAGTCATTTGAATATTTAAACCTGTGTGCAGATGAATTGCACATGTCTTTTTATAGACCCAAAATTTTTAAAACGATGAAATTTGTTTCACATTCTTTAAATGTAGTTACAACATTTTTAAAGGATTACAAAATGTTAGTAGCAGCATGCGAGAAAACTGAAAATGAAAGTTTGAGAGACCAATTGCTCTCAAAACGAAACATTTTTGCAATGCTTCTGATTGCAGATATTATTTCTGTACTTGCCAGTACATCCAAATGCATCCAAAAAACTGATCTTGTACCCTGGGAGTACACAAATTTTATCATCAGTTTGAAGGATTATTTAAATATAATGAAGAATCATGTGGCAAATCTTAATTTTGAAAACTTGGAAAGTTTTGAAAACATAATTCAATCATTACCAAAACCTTTTTTCAAAAATACGAAACTTTCCTCTGAAATGTTTTCTAGGGATAGCACATTCCACGGTGTTCCATTGCCAAATCTTCCCGTAAGCTCTAAAAAATTGAAATCAACAGAAGATAATTTAAATGTTTCTTGGTTTTTGAAAGACACTGAACAAGTAGCAAATTATATTGATTTATTATCTCAACAGTGCAACTTGTATTTTGATGAATGCCAAGAACTTGATCAAATAGCTTTAGCAGCTAAAAGTTTATTTTCTTTTGAACATTTAATATTCCCTCGTTCAGATATTGAAAACAAAGATTTGGATTTTTCAACCTTTTTGGATGATATAAAAAAATTTCCATGAAAATATTAATGAATATAGGCAAAATGAAACATCAAGTTTCCAAATTAGATTACTACTAAAACAGTCCATAAATAAATTACAATTAGAGACAATTAGAGATTAAAGTAATAAAATTGCTTTTGCATATATTGACCATTCCTGTTTCGGAAGCTATCTGTGAAACTTGGGGATCCAAAATTGATACAATTTTGCACAAACGACCTAATACATGCGATGGAGATGAAACAAATGCTGGTACAACCGATAAAAGAATGTTCATCTGTACTAATGGGCCTCCATCTGGACATGGATCAGTGAGAAAATTACTTAAAGCTGCATTGACTTCCATGTATGGACAAAATTTTTGAAAACATTTTTTGCATAAAAGCAATCTGTCAAAATTTTTAACATCGAAAGTCGTTGACAGAACTGCAAATTCATTATCAATGCCTTGGTTTTAAAAATTTTCATTTAATGTTTTATTTTTATTTACATTCTTGGTGTGTTTGTATGTGAGTGTGTATTTTATATTAAACTAGTTCCACATTTGTTCCTTTCTCCATTTATGAATACGTATATATTTTAAACAGTTTGTTTTCTTTACATACCACCTTTGATTATTTACCGTTCGAAATATTTTCTCTACTTATATATATCTGTTCGGTTAATGTTTCATTTCCTTGTAACTTTGATAATTACACAAAGTTTCTCTAATTTCAATTAATATTTTAGATATAGGTTACGCTTACTAATATCCTAACATAATAGCCCTCTGTATATTAAGGTATATTTCCTGCAGAACATTTTTGGCTAGTTGAGAGAGCGTTGCAGAACATTGCTTTGGAGATGGTTTCATTGACAAACTGGTGGTAGTCTGCCATTGTCCCGGAAGAAAATGAAAACCAGTGCATTATGGTCGATGTGGAAGCATCACAAACAATATGATATGTTATGATAAAATCTCTGAAAGGTTCAGATTACAGCATGAGAACCACAACCCAAATCTGAGCATCTTCTCAGAAGAGCAAAGCTTCGCATTCTTCTTTGGGGATAGCGAAAGTAGTAATTGACCACAGACTTTCAATGAATTGAGTGTATCCATGCACCTTAATGCATTTAAAGCCATTTGGGTGACCCTGTAAATAAATCACCTAACAATCAAAAAAGAGATGCAGTTAGATGTTACAATAGTTCTAAATACAAAATTATTTTTGGTGCCAAATTTGGCATATATTTCAGAAAAACTCACGAATGCTGATAACAAATGGGAAGATTTTGGGCATGGACCACACACACAATCAATGACTGACTACAGACGTAATATATTGAAGATGTCCATAGACATTAATGTATTGAAACTTTTTGGGTGGTCCTGTAAATAAACTCCAGTAGATTGGAACCAAAAATTGAGATGCACAACAAGATGTTACAACAAACTTATATATGAAATTTCAACATTCTATGACTAATAGTTTTTGAGATTTGAGAATTAAATACAAACACACATACACAAAAAGTCGTCAAGCTTGGTGAGTTTTGGCGTAATTTTTGAGGGAGGCACATGACCGTGGTCAGACCATTACTTAACTACCATGATAGGACGGTATTGTGCTTGAAATGGATGAATGTCCCTAAAACTATAACATTGACCGTAATGTGTTGGAAATCTTTTGAGTGTTCCTGTAGCAAAACTATAAATGATAAGACACTTTTTTTGATGGAAAAATTCATTTTGTAACCCTTAACCGCGTATGTCACATCGGAGTTGTTTGAACTAGCCTAATACTTCTAAAATACGCTTTATTGAATTTCTGCCCCTAGAGCGTAATGCATTTAAAATCTTTTGGGCAGCCCTGCAGATAAACTATCCGGTCGAATGGGACCAAAAGAAGGGGTGCACAATTAAATGTTACAACAATTCTGAATATAAAGTTTCAACATTCTACTTCTGATAGTTTTTGAGATATGCGAGTTTAATGAATTTCGGCCCATAGAGTGGAATGTATTTAGAATCTTTTGGGCGGTCCTGTAGATAAATTATCCAGTCGATTGGGACCAAAACTGTATTAACACCAAGTGTCATCCACTCCAAGTTTAAAAAAATGTATTTGAACTTGAGTGAATGAATAAAAAAGTATTTTATTAATGATTGAACATTTGAACAAGATACATATTGAGTTGTGAACTAATAGTAGGAATTGGGGGGGGGGGAATTATATTAACACTTTTTTTTCCTGAAATCTCCACACTTACTAACAAGAGAGCAAAACTCTAGAAAGGTTGAGTGATTAGTGTAAAAATTAAAAATAATTTTGCAAAGAGGTATATCATAAATATGTGACATGGTAGAATGGTGAAAATGATCAAAATTTGACTACTTATAAAATCAAAACCATTGACACAAGTACAAAAGGAAATTATAGGGCGTGCGACTACAGGAGGAACATTCATAGCAAATTTCATGAAAATCCCTCGAACATCATTGCTAACAACTTTTTTTTTTGTTGTTGTTGATTTGACTTTTAATGTAAATGGAATTTCGTAACAAAAATTTGTACAAAGTATAAGGAAGTAAAATGATCGAAAAAAATTTTGGTAACCAGAATTTGATGAAAAACCAGTTTTGACTACCTCTAAATCAGGGTTGGAAAAAACCCGGTTTATTTGAAAAAAACCAAAAATACCCAGTTTTTTGGTTTAAACTGGATTTTTTTTTGCTTTGAACTAGGTTTTTTTGGGTTTTTAAAAAAAATTCTTTCATAATTACCTGTTACATACTTATAAATAAAGTTATTTGTAAAATGTTCAAATAACAATTAATATTACTTCTGAAAGTAATTAAAACAAAGTAAATAAACAATTGTTGATATACTTATGTGGACATTGAAATCATTCAACTTTAATATATTATTTTGAGATACTATTTTTTATATTTAGTATATAATATAATGCAATATTAATTGTTTACTACATTTTACATGGAATCTTGCACTTAGATTCATCAGTAATAATGGTGATAAGTTGTTCAAAATGATATTTTTAAGGTTTAAAAATAAGTTGTTAAAACATAAAACCTGTATTTTAGAAACAAATAAAAAATGCAGTGTATAATTTAAGTTTAATTAATAATTTTTACTTCCTTGTACGTAGTATAAGGAAGTAATGTGATCCCGAAAAATTTTGGGGGCCAAATTTCGACATAAAAACCGATTTTGACTACCTCTAAATTTAATTTAAAAACTTTTTTCGACGCATCTCATCGTAGGCTAGCATGCACGATCATATTAACGCGTCTGCAACTCATTTTGACCAGTGGCGAGTCTACTGTGGCCAGTTTTTCCATGCCGTCTGTACGTACATACGTATGTATGTAACTCGCATATCTCAAAAACTATTGGTCGTAGAATGTTGAGATTTGATATTTGGATAGTTGTAACATCTAGTTGTGCACCTCCCCTTTCGGTTCCATTCGACTGGATAGTTTATCTACAGGACTGCCCAAAACATTCGAAATACATTACACTCAATGGGCCGAAATTCATTAAACTCGCATATCTCAAAAACTGTTAGGCGTTGAATGTTGAAACTTTATATTTAGGATTGTTGTAACATCTAGTTGTGCACCTCCCCTTTCGGTTCCATTCGACTGAATAGTTTATCTACAGGACCGCCCAAAAGATTCGAAATACATTACGCTCTATGGGCCGGAATTCATCAAAGCGTTTTTTAGAGGTATTGGGTTATTTCAAACGACTCAGAAGTGATATATGCTGTAAAGAGTTAGAAAATGAATTTCTCCATTAAAAAAACTGTCTTTATCATTTATAGTTCTGCTATAGGAACACTCAAAAGATTTCCAATACATTACGGTCAATAGCAATTTTAGGGGCATTCATCCATTTCAAGCATAATACCGTCCTACCACATAAGTTAGGTAATGGTACGACCACTTATCTTTTGCGTCACGAAGGTATCCAAAAGGGCAAGTAAAATTTACGTAAATATTTAGTTAGTGTCATAGTAACCAAACTAAGTGAAATGTATATGAAAATTTTGCTTGCCCTTTTGGATAGCGTGACGCAAAAGATAAATTAAATTATTGAAATAAATTCATTTGAATACATTATATAGACTCAGTGAAAGTGTGATATATTTGACAGTGTATTTCATAATTAAAAGCATTGCTTAAATGCGTAAATCTTCTTTAGAAAATAAAACGAAAGTAACTGTAATGGAATTTAAAAACAAATCTTTAAAAATCCCAGCAGGGCATCACTCAAAATTTGATATCATTATTTTTAAGACCCATATTCAAAATTCATAGAGCTATAAAGTAAAATCCTGCATCACAAATTTTTAACCAGTTAAGGGTTTTTGCATGGGGATATCATTACTTTTTAGGGATATGGTCAGAAGATAATAAATTAGTTTCACGAGCGAATTTCAGAAGTTTGCTTGACACTAAGTTATGTAAATAAATATACAAACCTGTTTTCCTGCAGTATCAGAGTATCTGATTAAAAAAGTCACAGCAAGTTCTTTTGTAACATGTAACAGAAAATTGACATGTTTTTGTTAGAATTGTATAATAAGAGGCATAATACTGATTATAATCAATAATGTTTTGAGTAATTTTCTATTTATAATTTGGGTCGAGTACAGATTAGTATCGCTGCCGCCATCTTTGATTTTATTTCATAAATTTGCATTCAGTTTAATGCTAAACGTAAGTTAACTTTTTACTATAATTATATAACTATTGGGTCCCATCAGTGGCCGAGCGCATAGCGCTCTGAACTGTTAGACGGAAGGTGCCTGGTTCGAAACCAAGTTGCGTCTGCCGACCTAATCGTTCGGAGTTTTCCATGGTTTCCTCCAAAACTTAGCGTAAATACGGGTTAGGACCCCTTAGAAAGACCCCCACGGAGGGCACCCCACGTCTCAGCTTAGAGCCTACGGGTAGCTAATCGGCCGTAATTCTAGAACAACAACAACAACAATATATAATTATTGGTTCTATTGTTTTAATGCATTGCGATTCATTAATTTGCATTCAGTTTAACGATAACCGTAAGTTAAGTTTCGTTAAAATTATTAATTTAATAATTTTAACGGTAATGCGCAGGCTGTCGGTAGGTAATGGTAGGTAATGTCGATCGGTAATGCGCATGCTGTAGGTGGAAAAGAGACTGGGCGTGCTGACAGAACCCGGGCGTATGAAGCTCCGTTTCCACTTGTGTCTTTGCTGTCCCTAATTCTTTACTGACTCAAATGTCGTAACGCTAAAGCAGAATTCCGTTTCCACTAGCTTTGTTATCTCTTTTAGAATCGTACGCTTCCTCCAATGGCTATTAGGGATTTCGCGCATGCATGTTTAAACTTTTATCTGTTTCCCGTTTTTCTTTTAAATATACCCCCTTTTGTTATTTTTAAATACAGAAGAATTTCTTAAATTTGGACTGCTAATTTACGGAATTTTAATTATCAAGATGAAATTAGACCTTAAAATAACATTAAATCCGTATTTGAACAAAAATGTTTTAGATTTTATTAAAAATGTTTAAAATAATAGCATCTTTCTAATGAGCAATTTCTCCGATTATAATGATTTTTTTATAACGATTTATAACGATTATAACGAATTTTTTTTATAATACTACAGGATTTATTTTTATGATCTGGAATTTTGTGTTATGCAGAATCGGTAAAGTCCCGTCGATTTTGAATTTGAGAAATTCTACTGTATTTATTTAAGGTACTTTCTTAGCACATATTATACTTATTTTAGGATGATTAAAAAAAAAAAAAAAAACCTTGGTGTCAATGATTCCCATAAATTAGAGGCTTTAAAATACTAAGTTAATTGAGCTGTTTTGATTGATTTAAAAGGCAGCCACATTTTTTTATAAATTTACGTACTACATGCTGTCTTTCACCAAGTAAGTAATTAATAGAATATGGATATCTGCTTTTTGTGTGTTTTATAAATTTAAGAAATACATTATGTTATTAATTTAATTTAAGTTTTTTCTAACATACACTAAAAGCATATTACTATTTCTGAAAAGGTATTGTATTGTGTTATGGTAAACCTACACGACGACTATTTCGTATGGCCTATGTAAGGGGGGGTGTGTCTTGCGGGGATAACTTTCTTAGTGCTTCTGAAGCGTATTTACATTACATTGTGAGAAAAACCATCCAGAACTTCAAATTTTTAGATTATCAGCCATCCGGTAGACCAGAAACCTGGACCTTTATACTTCAGTTATCTACTATCTTCAGTATCTTATCAACTCGGCTTGGTTGAGCACAACATCTTGTTTTAGGTGCCATCTCTGGCCTTTAAATGTCTAATACAAAAGATAGTGCATGTATAAATTTAGATTAATTAATCAAATTTCTATCTGAAAAGTATTGAACAAAATTTTAAATCTGGTATTTTAAGGAATACAAAATAAAAGTGAGAAAACCTAAGATTTGGAAAAAATATTGGTCTTAAAATTATAATTCAATAATTATAATAAATTTTATACAGTAGGGGACCCGAAATCCGGAATGCTCGGGACCGGACCCATTCCGGATTTCGGAATTTTCCGGATTTTGGGATACCGGCTGCGAACTTTACCGATTTCCGGAAGTCTTCCAAGGTAAGCTGTAGCATAGGCCCTTCTGCATTATTTTAGCATCTATTATGACGTTAATACAGAGCCGGCCCGCGGGGGCCTTTCTCTATCATGTCTTATGAGATAGCAAAAAAATGGCCTAGGAGCGGGGCCTTAGGCGATCGCCTACATTCGCACCCCCCTTGGGCCAGCCCTGGTTAATATTAACTGAAACTCTAGTAAATAAAAACTTTAAAAATATGCACACAATTATATATCTCTGATTAAAAAAAAAATGAATGAATGAATGAATAATAGAGTATGTTAAAGATGAAGTAAAATCCATTTAAAAATTCGAAAGCTATGTTATCGAGCCGAGCAAGGATTATTTCAGACGAATGACGATTACTGTAACTAAATTGGCTTAAAATATGCAACTTATATAATCTTAAAATTTTACTTAACGTTTTTTCATACATAGTTTCCAATTGAAATAACTCATCCTACACCACAATTCAGCGGGCTATGGAAGGACGGATAGAGCAGTTGCGCAATTTTCAGATCAACTGCAGCCTTTCCTCGGCCCGTTGATTTGCCTAGCAATTTATTACACAACCCAACCTTTCTTCACACATCTGCAATTCTTTGAGAAGGGGGGAGGGGAACAGTCATTCAGCAGACCAAATCCCGTTCATCTTTGTTTACATTTAACAGACTAGATGAATCATCAACACTTAAAGCTGCGTGCCTGTGTGTGTGCGTGCGTGCGTAAAGGACACATATTTTTCTCCTCATTAAAGCAAGTCATTCTATAATAGCATAGAATCTATTAACGTTACGAGAAATAAAAAATTACCGCACGAGATGTAACAGCAACTCGCCGATTGCAAAGCGAAGAAAGGCGTTGGGTAGATGTGATCGATCATTCTCCTGGTATGTGCCCGCGCCCTCCTTTCCCTGTGCTTCGCGGCGATCGACGAAGTTCTTCCCAATTTAACAGGTTTCCTTATTTTTACATATATTCAATTGAAAACGGTCTTTCAAAGAAGAAAATAAGGAATAAAAAGGAAAATAATATCCGTTTATTTATGCTTATAGGGAGGGGGGAAAATGCAAAGGGGGGAAAAATGCAGAAAAAAAAAGTTCCGGATTTTGGGTCTTCCGGATTTCGGGATTCCGGATTTCAGGTCCCCTACTGTATATATACATGAAGAGTAAAAGAATTATTAATAAAACTAGTTAGTATGTAAAACTACTATTTATTTTCCTTTGAATATTAAATAATAATTAATTAATTATGTGAGCTTTCTGAAGAAAAAAAAATTCATTGAAATATTAATTACATATTGAATTTTCCAAATAGAGTTAATAATACTAGAAAAATAAAGACTTAATTTAATTAGAAATAGCTATCAAAATACTAGAGAAACGAAATACTTAAAGAAAAAGTTAGGAAGGAGTTTTACCAAAAAAATACTTAAATTAATTATTTTTAATTCAAAGTCTTAACTATTTTTAATTATTAATTATAGCAAAATAAATTACAGTAAAAATAAGTAAAGTATATAATAATCTGTTATTTTTCAAAATGAAATAAAACAAAAACGACAGTAACACAAAGCTCATCTCGCAAAAGTGTGACGGCGGGGACAGAACTCTAGTCAACTGGTCAGAAATCGGAAGCGAATGGTATGAGCTATCTACGACCAAACTGGTTTACGATATAAGGTAACTTGTACAAATCTTGTCACAGAATCTGCGTGACATTTGGGATAGCTGAGAGCGAGAAGCAAAAGGAAATAGAGAAATATTATTAAAAGAGTGACTAATTTAAAACAGAAGGGATAACATATTCAAAAGGAAGAATGAACGGAATTATTATATGTGTATGAAATCATGGATTGAGATTGAGCGCCGAGTCATTTCCCTTTAGATTTTTTAGGTCAATTCTTTGCATCAATTTTGTCCAGAGCATATTTATAACAATTTCGAATACTGTGATGAAAATTGATAATTAATTGAACCGGCAGAAAATTTTAATGATGCTGATTTTTTTATAAAGCTGGCATATTTATGTGACATTTTTGAAAATTTGAATTCCCTTAATCTGTCTCTGCAGAGAAAAAACATGCACCTTTTGAAGTCAATTGAAAAAAAATTAGCTTTTATAAAAAAAAAAAAAAACTCAAAATGCGGAGAAAAAAATTGAATGAAGACACTTGCAAAGATTGTTTTTTAACATTGCAACTACTTTTGATGTCCATTGAACTTGATATTTCTGAAGATAACAAAATCATGTCCAAAGAACACTTTATCTGGTTATCTCAGCTAATTATCTGGTTTGAAAAATACTTTCAAAATGAAAATCTCCATAAGTTTGCATGGATTCAAGATCCATTTAACACCAGAGCTCTGCCTGAATTTATTTCTGCAGAAGGAGAATCTTATCGAATTATCATGCGACAAAGTTTGAAAGCAAAATTTGACAACATGGAATTGACAGAATTTTGGATTTCAATAAAAGATAAATATCTACTTCTGAGTAATAAGGCTCAGTGTATTTTAATTCCATTTTCGACTTCGTACTTTTGTGAAACTGGGTTTTCGGTAGTCATTGAAATAAAAAACAAGTACAGAGGAAAAGTCAACACGGAAAAAGAAATGAGGGTAGCCGTGTCCAGTTTAATTCCACAATTTGAGAAAATGTACAGCGATTTGCAGGCTCATCCCTTGTATTTATTATGAATTTAATGTTAATAAAGTAAAAGTAAATATTAAATAATCAAGATCAGTAGCATTGCTCAGGGGGTGTGGACTGCACCGAGTGACACCAGCAAAGGGAGCAACACCAAAAAATTGTTAGTTTTAAAATTTTCAATTATATATCTGATTTGGTGATGTAAATATCTGATTTGGTGATGTAAAAGACTTCCAAGATTAGAAATAAGAATAAATACGTACAGGACCAATTATCCGGAATCAGTTTTACCCAAACCTTTCCGGATAACTGAATTTTCCGGTTTTTTGGAATCGATGGGTAGCGCCATCTATTGGCAGTTTTCATATTTAAAAGTTTTGTATATAACCTACGTTATATCGGGAGCAATCTATAACAAAAACATAACATGGCAGATAAATGTACCTTAAAATTACATTTAAATTAAAAAAAAAACACTTACCTGTGTATTATTTAGTAAATTCAATCATATTGCAATAAAATAATGACAAAATTTTTCTCTATCAACATGCATCCTCCCCCCTACCCCCCGGAAAAAAGATTTCTAAAGATTACTAAAAAAAAAAATAATAATAATAACTGAATTAAGCAGAACTAATTTTTTTATTAAACATTTCATGTACTTTTGACTGTTTCAAATTAGTTTTCTGCTTGCAGTTCCAATATTTAATTTATTTTATAATATAAATCATGATTACTTTACACTAAAACAATAAATTGGACTGCAAAACTTTAATCTAAACTGAAATTTACCCAAACTAAGAATTTATATTGTGGCCTACAAACTGAACTGTATCATTTGAATCATAATTTGCACGTGGTGCCGCTTATGATTAAGTAGAACTTCTCAAATCCAGAATCGCTGGGACTTTACCGATTCCGGATTATAGAAACTCAGTAATATCAACTATAAAAAGTGCTGCAAAGCACCCTCATCTATACATATCAGTAGCATGTATAGTTTCCATTTGGGGGGGGGAGCGATCCGGTATTTTAATGATAGTTGAGTTAATATAAATGTTTTAAAATACATGTTTTATAATAATTGCTTTATATTTTCGGAGGGGGCGGGGGCCCACCTCTGCCCCCTTCTTAAATACGCTCCTGATGTGTATCGTTTATGTATATCGTTTAATACTGAACAAATACCCTTTTATAATTTATTATTACAGTAAAACATACAATTAATTGACAAGTTCAAGAAATGCTGATCACTCTTAAAATAAACCAAATGCACCAAATATCAGAAAAAATAAAACATCACACAGTGTTCAAAGCCTAAAACAAACAACTCCATGTCTGCTCATATAGTCATATTACGTAATCAACTTGCTTCCAGCCCAAGTGTTTATTTAACTCTCTCCCCCTCCTCTCCTTTACATTTTTCACTCTTTCATTTTAACAGCAAACGTTCTGGCCTGCTTCGGATTCTGCAAATGTGTATGCGCTTTTGACGCAGGTGGATATATGATCTTTTCATCTGCTTTTGCCTTGATAGATTCCTTTGTTTTGTTTTGTTTTTGAAGTGATTGTCTGCTGGACATGCCACCACTAAAAGACTGTTTTTTTTTTCATAATTATGCTCTTTTTTTTTAAATGTCAGAACCTGTCTGACACTATTCTATTAACAAGAATAATGTTTCTGATTTTAGTATTATAATGAAATTGTAAACTTTAATTCACCAGAATTGAATTAGCAAGCAAACCCACCCCGAAACAGATTACACAATGCAAAAGGAACTGCCAGTACAAAGCGGTGGTGGACGAAAATATCGTATCATCTGCCTCAAAAGTGCACATACATCTTTGGGATTTGATACAGTGAATATAAAACCTTCTTTGAGTAAAATAAATAAAAACTGTGAAAAAAAAACAAGCATAAAATGTCTTGAAGTCTTCATTATGTTTGGTGCTGTCATCTATTTGCATTTTGAGGAGATACAAAAAAGCATTATTTTTATTTATTTATTTATTTATTTTTTGGTTAATACCAATTTATTATTATTTGGAAGGCTGAATATTGTCCGGATTATAGAAATTCTGGATTTTGGAAGTCCGGATTTGAGAGGTTCTACTTACAATACAATTCTAGAGAGAAACTATTCAGAGTCTATTCTTATTAAGTTTTTCTGGTTGAAAATTTGGTGGCGCCATCTATCGGATAGAAAAAAAAACTTCCCAGCCGATCTTTATTTTTTCCAGTTTTCTGGTTTTCCGGTTTTCTGGATTCCGGTTCATTGGTCCTGTACTGTATAATGAAAGACACATGTTCTGTGCACCTGTAGAAATAAAATGTGTTATTTCATCTCAACTTTTTCTTTTCCAGTTTAAAATTATCAATATTTTCCTTACAAAACAAGAATATAGCAGGCTATTCTCAACTTATGTGTTGTCATTTCATTTGTATTTTGTTCCACTTTTAACCAGGGAGTCTGGCCAGTATCTGAGCACGTTTGTGCTCAAACTGGTTGACAGAAGGTGCCTGGTTCAAAACCAGTTCGCATCCGCCGACCTAACGGTTTGGAGTTTTCTGTGGTTTTCTCCAAAACTTCACATAAATATAGGTTAGGAACCCTTAGAAAGTCTCCCACAGAGGGCAATCCCCCATTCCCCCGAGCGTAATTATCTGCGTAGATCCCTCACGCAGATAAATGGCCGTAACACCACATTTGCATTTTACCTTACCAGAGGTGTAACTAAGAACCCTTTCTCTTGCTGGGGGGGATGGAGCAGTGGATCTTGGACAAGGGGTGCGAATGAGGTGCTTGTCTAAACTGAGGGTGCAGTAAAGATTGCACATGGCCTTACTCAAGTCAGGGTAGTAATGTACAGCAATGCAGTGGCTGTACATTACTAACCCGTGTACACTGTAAAACATCTTGTTATCTTTATATATTGGTAGTTATTATTTGTGTGAGAATTCCAAAGTGGAAGAAAGTATTGCTAGCTAGAGATGAGTTCGGGCTCATTTTTTGAAGCCCGAGCCCGAGGACTTTTAATCCGAGCCCGCCCGAGCCCGAAATTTCAGCTAAAGATAAAAAAAATTCAATTACTTCATTGATAGAGTACAATAAATTTTGCCGTTTATGCAAATTAAAGAAAAATATGCAAACTCTCAATGCACTTTCTAATTCTTTATATCCGTGTTTATCAAATAATGTCGGATCTGTTGACTAACTAATATAAGCCACCGTTCTGAAATACCCAAAGAACTTCACGCACCTTCTAGGTGCCTGTGCCACTATTTTTTTTTATAAGTACTTTTATTTTCCTCATGAATCACTTTTTAAAATCTGTTTCAAGGAGTATGTTCAATAAAGAAGAAATTTTCTCGAGCCCGAGCCCGAACACAGTTGTGAATTACAGAGCCCGAGCCCGGTTTGGGCCCGGGCTGAGCCCGTCTCATCTCTATTGCTAGCGCTTCCTTTCGAACCTCTTTAGACAAGAAGTTCCAAAAGGGAAGCTTGACAAAACTGAGTTGCAGTAAAATCATGCAACACTATAAACAGCTTAGTTGATATCATTATTATTATTTGCGTGAAGGGGGGGGGTGCGAAGTGGAAGAAAGGGGTTATTAACACACCCTCTCAAACCTCCTTGGTTAGTTGGAGGCATAGAATTATCTTATCTACTCATTTCTTGCTTAGAACTATAATCACTAAAATGAAACAACTTAATTCATCAAATAAAACATTAATAAATTATTAAACTGTGCTGAATTAAATATATCAGTTAACTAGCTTCCTTACTCACTTTAAATGAATAAATAATGTATAAGGTGAGTTTTTTCCAGGGCGCTTCTTTTTCAAGGTACGAACTCTTAAAGCTCAAAATCAAAAATAGATGTGTGAGCATAATCATACTTCTGTGGAATATTTGTTTAAATGAATGATCGATCAAATGATGTTTGCTTGTTTTCCAGGATAGGGCAGCTTACATTACCGAATGTGCTGCTCAGAGCCACTTTCACCCTTCCTAGAATTTCCTCCAATTTCCTCCTTCCACAATTTAGATCCTCATCAGAAGGTGGCGGACTTTTGAAAATTGGCACCCCTTGGAAACTGCTTGCAACAGTTGAGAGGACTTACGGAATAATGGATTTATTGCTCACATATACCATATGCACACAGTGGTTTTCAGTGGTAGGTCGGGAATCGAACATGCAACCTTCCAGTTATATCCGACTTCTTAACCAATAGGGCACAACAGATCCAAGAAATTAAGAGAGATCCAGAGTCCCTAAATAAGTTTTATTATGATTTTTATTGTTTAATTTTGACAATAATTCGTCATATAAAATAGCTTAACTTGAATGTTTTTGTTAGTTCTGTAATGTTGTTATCCATTCTGGGAGCATGTATAGTAATTTTTGCATTTGAAAGAACTTTCTTACTATGACCAGAATGATATTTTTCCAGAAATGAAACTTTATTTGTGTAGTGTACAAAGAAAAAAATATTACACCCCCAGTGCTGTTAACAATATTGCTTATTCTTTTACAGAACTAACTTTGACTGGCCTGTGTATGTGTATGTGGAAGGGAAGAGGAGGGGGGGGGGTTGACACCAGATGTGCCCACACCAGGTGACACTATGCTTAGTGACACCATTGATGAAGATACACAAATTTAATTTTTTTATCTCATACTAGCCATAATTTTACAAAGGGTAGGGCGCCTTGGAAAAATTTTAGTTGAAAAAAGATGCTGTGACTCGAAAAAGTTTGGGAACCACTGTCTTATGAAGCTTTACTGAGGCTATACTAAAAGTTATGCTCATTCTGAATGAATGCACATAATATATACATATAAAGATGAAAAAGTTATAATCTTTTTCAAATGAATCATTAAGATCAAGGATGGTAATGACAAAATTAAAAGTATTTTTATCAATATTTAGCTAAAATAATTCTAAATGTACTGCATGTATAAAGAATTTAGTAAATAAATAGAATGTTTATTTAATAAACAAAGTTTTGGTTCCTGCTGCTGTTATAGAATAATGTTATGTGTGTTAATTATGAAAACTCTGTCCCAAATTTTCTGTCACATTATGCTTATGTCAAGCATGCAATATTTAGTACTTTTCTGTTAAATGTATCCACCCAAATTTGATGATTTTTTTTTGTTGTCAATTAGTTACAATGTTTATTTTTGGCTTTTTTTTTTTTTTTTTTTTTTTTTTTTTCCCTCATCCAATATCTGCAAAACATAAAATAAACTATTCCACAGAAAAAACACAAATAAAAATATTAGAAAGAAGACTCACCATTAAATACATCAACAGAAATTCATTTAATGGAATGGATAAATGAAGCATAATGCGTTCCAGGGGCATAGCTATGATATTTGTCACCCGCAGCAAAACGTGTGTTCCCCATTAATAATAATGCTTTTATAAATCTGTATGAAAGTCTTCATTTTCTTCAGGCTATAGGACAGCACTGTTTACGACACTATCTATAACGGCTTCATTTGGGTCTTCTGTTTTACTGTTCAGACATGATGACATTAGTGATGACGATTGCTGAGCTTTTCCTTTCGCTTTTGCTTGCTTCCCGAAAGGAGAGAAGTGGTTTTCGATTTTGCGATTCAGTAAATTTTGAGTGTGGGTGCAGCAGTTTTGGGGATCAAAAACTTTAAACGTTAAGATGTAAAATAAACATTGAATTTTGTAGCTAGGCATCTGATACAATGTAAACAATATCAACCAACAATGAATTTAAAAAAAAATTCCATTCACAGATTTCTTTGTTTGCAGTTTTCTTTTTCGTGCCCCCTTCTCTTTCAGCTCCCAGGGTACTTGTCCTGCCTGTCCCACCCTAGCTAAGCCCCTGTGCTGTTCTAAAATGGAAACAGGAATTTTCAAACCAATTACCAATTCAAATGCCGATGTTACATCTACAAGACCTTAAATTGCATTTCCATACAAAACAACCATTAAAATTATGTAGTTTCATTTCATGTTGTATTGACAGCGGTGGCGCTAGACTTTCCCCAACGGAGGGTCACCACTCCCCGACAGGGGGGCACAAATATACATATACATATGCTGAGTGGCGTATCCAAGAGGGGGCTTTGACCTCCCTCTTGGATGACATTTTTGTCACCAAGTATGATATGGAAATTTGCAACTATTTGCATCATTTGAAAATATTTTACTTTAGAAAGTTCACAATAAATCATTCTCTAAACTAAAATATCCAGGGATCCAGATAAGTTTATAGGAGATGGAGGACAATATAATGATTGTGAACAATATAATGTATTGTGAATAATGTATTGAGGACAATATAATGTATTGTGAAATATTTCCAGGAATCGGATTGGATGATGGTACATTGGATCGGACACCCAGGCCCAGGATATTTAAAAAAACCACTGCACAATCTTTCCTGGTAGATTATTATTTAAACTGACCCTAATTAACGTATCTCAAAATCCTTTTACATTACACGAATATTTCCCCAAGGCCTCAGCAAGCAAAAAATTTCGGTGGGTGTAGGGGATCTGTAGTGTTAAAATTAAATTAACTGATCTCTAGAATCAACGCTAATAAACTAATAATGCATTTACTGAAATTTTGGAGTGGGGGGGGGGGGGTCAAACCCACATTATCCCCCCCCCCTTGGTTACGGCCTTGCACGTTTCTATAAAATCTCAAAAGCTACTTTTAAGAGTTCTTCAGATTAACGCTTAAAATATTTTATATGAATGAAATTCCTTGAAAAAAGTTCAGCGAAGAAAGTTCTACGCATTTTTTTTCTCTGCAGAAAAATATCAGAAACAAAAGTTTTTGTGCAAGAATATTGCTGTAAATTCACTGAAAATTTATTTTATAAATTAAGCATGACTAAATTTGTACGTTTTTACACAAATTGCAGTTATTTTTATAAAATTAAGAGATATATGTAAATTTAATTACAGTTTAACTTCGATATCTCGAACATCGAAATTCTTGATATCTCGAATAAATGTGTTTTCCCTTACAAATTGAATCACGCCCCACTAGTGGCATAGCGCTAGCGCTTTGAACTGGGAGACGGAAGGTGCCTGGTTCGAAACTAGGTCGCGTCCGCCGACCTAGCCGTTCGGAGTTTTCCGTGGTCTTTCCCGAAACTTTGCATAAATATGGGTTAGGACTCTTTTGAAAGCCCCCACGGAGGGCAATCCCATCCACGGCCTAGATTCCTAGCGTAGATAATTAGGAGTAATCTACATTTTCCATTTACAAACTGATTCCCTTTAATTTCAACTCGTTATCTCAAAAACTTTAGTATTTCTGGCCAACATGTTTTGCTGTAAAAATATTAATCGAATTGTTTTTATGTAATATTAATATTTTAAATCACAATAAAGTGAGAAAAATGCAATTGAAATGTTTATAGGTAGAACCACTTTACAACAAAAATTTTCTTTTGAGAAAAACGATCTTGAAGGCGCGCAGTAAAGTGGTATACCGAAACTTTATCGCTTGTTTCTAGGCCTTTAAAATGATTCTATTTCAATAATAATTCATCTGGTGATAGTACTTATACAAAGCTACAAGATGGCACCATATCTCAATTCGGAAAGAACTGTTGTGAAGTGTACCCCTAGAAGCTTCAGTTAATAATAATAATAAAATTATAAAAATCTCCGAAATGAACTTAAATATATGCGCTATTAAAATTTTTTAAAAAGTCAAGCACTCATGAAGAAAATTAACCACTTTCTTTTAAAATCTAAAATAAAAAATATCGTCAGCAAAATATAATCGGACAGCTTATAATTTGCCAAGACACGACAAAAATAATTATTTTTAGCGAAACTAACCTTGATAAAAATTCACTTTTTTATAATACTCCAAGATAGTTTTGAAATGAGGTTTCCATAACGTGATGAATAATTTTATAAAGCAAGCTCATTTACTAGTGAAAGTGTCACTTTTAAAATGTCAACATTAACAAAAAAGAGTTTAATTAATAAGGCGAATAACAAACATGATATTAATCTTTTTACAAGTTAAAGAGTTGAATTTGGATTCATATAATTCTGTAACTCAAAAATCAGTTTAGAACACATACTATTAGTTTATTTTAATAGTTTATATTAATGCTGGTGCCATCCATGGATTCAATAGAGATTTGTATAAAGATTCAAAATAAGGAGAGCTGCGGTGTGGCTTACGATACACCAGTGTATATAACATACAAATCTATGTGCAAATATAAAAATTTTATTGTATTTATTTTATTTACTTATTTTACAGGATAAAAGCGAAAATTTTGGAAAGGCGATATAGACGCTGTATAACATAATTTTTATTTACTTTGCAGTAAAATAACTGAATTAAAGATCACAAAAGTTAGTTATTTCTTCCGCAGCGATATAAAAATTAAATTATCAGTCAAGATTAATCAGTTTCCTTTAACTTATATTCCGTTTTCAGATCTATCCACAGCCATCTTCATACTGAACTGGAGAGGGCTTTGGTCTATCAGAGGGGCTGGATATTATTATTATTATTTAATTTTTTTAAATTAATTTTTTCCCTTTTTTTAGCCAGCAAAATGTAATGAATTTTAATTCCCTTGCAGTTGTTAATCTTCTTGGTGTGCATAGCTATGAACTCTTAGCTAAAGAGGGCCGGTTAATTCAGTTAGATTTCTCTATATAGTGCGAATTCTCACTCGTTGTATATGTATAAAGTATGTTACCAAATAAACAAACTATGACTAATTCTTAAATTACAAAAAATAAATAAATAAATAAAAGCAAATTTTACTGCAAAATTTTTATAAAATTAAAGATTAAGTGCGTATTATGTTCGATTGAATCGATTTATAAATAAAAAGTACATTTAGAATTTATTCAAATTTGCCATCTAAGAAACAGAAAAGTACTAATTTTTTTTTTTGGAGCAAGTTAAAAGTTAAATTATCTAATTAACCACTTAGTTATAAAAATATCTTTTTACTTTCTCAACAGTTATAAGAGTTCAAGTAAGGATTACTGTGATAAAACAATTTTAAAAACATGGAATACTTATTTTATAAATTACATTACGCACGAACTTATAAATAAATAAAGCATGACCAGTTTAAAATATTTAAATGAACATTTTTAGTTAAAGCGTTTAAATATTCATAGGTTTATACATATTTTGAATGCCAGAGATGATGAACTGTAAAATAATTTTATAAATTTTTTGTCATGTTAAATTATTACACAATTAAATATACATTTTAAAAAGTTTCCGTAGTGAACAAAATCCGAAATTTCTTTTCGCCCGAGTCGTAAATCTCTTTAAAAAATATCAATTAAGACTTATAAATTTTGTAGCTCTATGAATAAAAGTAATACAATGGGAAATTTTATTTTACATTTATGACACAAAAGCTTTTGACTCGTGAATTAAAATACTGTTAATTTACATAAAACTACATTAAATCTGTGTTTAATTTAAATTTGCATTAATGCAATTTGAAAGTTTATAAAGACATACCTTTCGTCCTCACTCCAATTACAAAATCGTATTTGATAAATATACCAAAAAAAAAAAAAAAAAACGAAATTGCAACGAAATAATATATGTTTAAAATGTATATCCTGTCCTGTAATTTAGCGAGAATGACATATAATGGGGTGAACAACATGTTACTTATCAATGGTTTAAAAGCAAGAGCACATTAAAAAGTACTCATAGTGTTTAAAAGACCAATTAGGAGAAAAATTAGATTAATTCATTGAGTACTCAGACAGTTAATATAATTTAAAATACAATAATGCTCTACAACATTTCATAGAATCAGAATGTCAGGTCAAAAAGTCCCACTTCTACTCCAGCTTCAACTCAAAAAGTTATGAATCTGGGTCTGCAGCCATGATTAAAAATGCACTCCAAACCATTACGAGCATCCATGTGTCTAAGGACATTTAATTATATATATATGTATACCATTGAAATGCCGTTAATAAATAAACTTTAAAGTAGTATTTTAAAATTTCTGAGACAGGACAAGTGACTCAGTTTTTGAAATATGTGCCTTATTTTTAAATTATTTTTATTTTTAAATACCGCAGAATGTGGTCATTCTAAATTTGTGCTCAAAATAGTTTCAATTCTTTTTTATGAGGGGGGGGGGGGGTGCAAGGGTGGTTTTAGGGCGAGGGCACAGGGGGGCGCGAGCTCCCCGAGAGAAAAATATTTACACTAGATAAAATACGCTTCAAATAAAATTGCATAGTTCATGCAATTCTGAATTGGTATTCAAAGCTTTGCACCCTTCCTGAAAAATATTTCTGGATCCGCCCTTGGGAAGGGGGCACTGTATATTTGTACAAAAATACGTAACAAAAAGCAAGTGCTTAGAATATATAATTCAATGCTTTAGAGAAATAAACTGACCGTATTTTTAACAATAACATATATTAATTAAGCTTTTAAACACATTTAAAAAATATATATGGATGTAATTTACATATAACTTACTTGAAGCTTGTGGATCTGATGAACTTGAAGGGTTTTCTTCGTCTAATTCCTTAGATAAACATACATTCGAAGAGCAAGAACTATCCTAAGGATTCTTTCTCTTAATTCCTCCTGGTAATTGAACAGGCGCCAGTCGATTTTGTTTATGAAGATCTGAATGCTTAGTCTCGTATGTTTTTTTACATAATCATTATCAAAAATATCACAACATAAAGTACACTGTACTTTATATCTTGTGCTGTTGGCACCACCTATGTTCTTTTTAGGAAACATAAAGCCAAAAGTGAAATTTAACTTTCATAAACTTCACAAAGATATGCTATGCTGCCGTAACAAGAAAAAGAATGCCCACTATTTTAAACTCTCTCTAACTCACTGGCACAATGCACAATAACAAGTGTTGAAAAGTGGTGTACTATGGGTTTACGAAGAAAAAATAAAAATACACGGGATATTTCGACAAACCGTTTCTTTCTCATCATTCTGTCATTGAAGTATTGAGGACCAATAAAAATACAAAAACCATATTTCTGGAAAAAAGAACATCCCCTATTTGCTTGAGTAAGCAAAGCCATACTTTCATACCCGGCCATACCCGGGTTTCCTACTAGCGTCGACGGCAAGCGCTCCAATTTGTCAACCGCGAAAAAATGCCCGGGGTCTTTCGTGACTCCACCAAATCTGGAAGTACCTAGCAACGCTCAACGCTAGAAGGAAACCACCTTTTAATAAACGCGTTCTTTGGACGCGAGAGGCACCTGCTGAGGTCATTAATCACTCTGGTCGCTGGAAGCTGGACGGCAGTAGGAAACCAAGGCTTTACCTCGAAATTTTTTATCTTCCCAACTGGTCTAATTAAAGGTCACTGTCTCCCCCATCCCGACCACCCACACCCATAGTGCAGAAAGTACTCGTTTAAGCAATTAAAAGAGCCTCGAAAGGAAAGTGGTCGCACATGTGGTCTCATAAATTTGTCGTTTGAAGAATAGACTGGCACTTTTGCAAACTTAAGATTGATGCTTTGCTGCAGTCTCCCCCGGTCGTTCGTCAACACGGCACAGTATTGGAAGTTGTAGGAAGTGGCTGTTTTTCGACATGAAAAGAATCGCAGAGATAAGACATGAATGAAAACGAAAAGTAGTTTTAGCCACAGAAGTTCTGAGGAATATATACCACCCCCAACTATCTCCCAGAAATGTAAACATTTCCGCTTCAATCTCCAATGCTCATTTGCCTTTCATGTGTATTAAAAAAGCACAAAATTAATTTTTTTAAATCGCAAAATCAAAATTAAAACTCGCCTAAAAAATAGATTTCTTCTTATGAAAATTCCCCGACGAATTAATCAAATAGCCCCGATGGGAGGTCACAAGTTCCCTGACGGGGGGGCGCATGTGCCCCCCAGATCCCCCATTGGAGCCACCCCTGTGTATTGAACAGTACATGTAAAGGTAAAACATCAAATATTTGGAAAATACTTAACAGCATCTTTATATGTTGTCGGCAAATTCTCAAATTCATATTTATGCTTCAAAATAAGACTGACAAACCTGTACACTACAAATACATTAAAAGTAAACCTCCTCTAATTGAAATATTAAACACAAAAACTAAGTACATCCATAAAGATAGAAAAGAAATTTTTAGAAATACAGTATTTCACCACTCTTATTCCAAGGGGCAACGGCCTTCAAACATGGCAGAAATACACTAACTGAAAATAACTACTACGCATTAGGGATGTAACGAATAATCGAACACTATTCGGTACTGGGCTGTTTTGCTGAATATTCAATAGACCGAATATTTAGCTGGTCCAATATTCGCTAAGCCGAATACTAAGCAGATATTCGGCCGAATAGTTGTGACCAAATATTGCTACATATTCAGCTGAATAATTTCAGAAAAAAAGAGAAAAAATACTTTTAACATGTATTTTTAAATGCATTTACATATAATGCTTAGTTATACTTCAATCTGTTAATTTCATTTTATAAAATATCCTAAGTCATTGAATTTTAAGCTGAATGAAACCTAATCTAATTTTTAAAATAAATTACAGAACAGCAGACTTTTCTACTTGACTTGTTTTTCCATCTTCTTTATGGGGTGGGAGTAAGGGAATCTTTTCAGATCCTCAACATAAACATAATTTTGAAAAGCTGCTTCATATGATAAAATAAATAAAAACTTTGTGAAAAAAACACACATAAAATGTTACTTATAAGAACATAGTATAAGTAACATTTTATGTGTGTTTTTTTTTTACAAAGTTTTTATTTATTTATCATTTAACACCAGTATTTTGAGTGCTTTTTCGTAGACCTGCTACATATAGTTTGCCCAGAGGCTGTAAAACCCAAAGCATGATGTACAGTTATCAGATTAATCACATTTATCATAGCATATTTATTAAATTATGAATATCTCAATATAATTATGCTGATATCAGTGTTTAACTTTGTAAAAGATATTTTTTGATGACCAATATTTTTTAGTTTTACAGATAATATACTGTTGTACGTGTTTAAGTACCTACAAATAATATAAAATGAATTTTAAATAGTCTTTATTTAGTATTTAATTACAAATTTGAAAAACGACATTTTATTCACAATTAAAATTAAATTTTTAACAATTTCGGCCGCCGAATATTCAGTATTCGGCCTGAGCTATTGGCCAAATATTCAGTATTTGGCCAAATCACTATTCGTCACATCTCTACTACGTATGTGAAACTTTCTGTTTGTGTATGAATACAAAATATACTCTGGGAGTAATACATAACAGATTTGTATATAAATACAAAATACAAACAATATGTTTTCGTTTGCTAGCCAAACACAAGCTTAGCTCCTTCACATGAACGAGCAAGGTTTACAAAAAAAAAAAAAAAAAAAAAAGGAAGAAAATCTGAAACACTTTCAGATTTTAAATATGCACTACAGTGCTATATATTAAAAGCGTATCATAATTTATGCGCCGTCCCTATTTTCTTCCTTATTCCATTAAGTTGGAAAGTGTATCATTATTCATGAATGTGTCGTATTTTGCTTCATTGTTTCATAAAACCCATCTTTGGAATCAAAATCTATCTTAAAATCGTCTACTTAAACTATTTTATAATCTTTTCCAAGTATATTACAACTATACTTCGCCGTTTTAAATATTGGTTTGAATGTGCATCATAATCCATGAGTATGCCATGTTTGTTTTTCTTGGGTTGATTCCTACTTTAACGCCCCGACTCTCGCCAAAGTGGCGATCATCAAACATATGCAGTAACTAACCATCACAATTTTGTGGATTTATATGGCAATCGTTATTTAGAATTAAAATAGCAATTTAGAACAACCTGTAAGTACAGCATTCCGTTACATTTTTATTTATTTTGGGTTGCCAATTAATGTACTTTTAATAAGTGTCTTCAAATTCCTTAACTGGTACGTTTATTCCTAATTTGTTCTCTTTAGTTTTCATCTAGATTTTTTGGTAGCATTGAAACTTGTGCATAACTCCTAGAGACCTATGACTGCAAAGCTCACCAAAGTGTGGGGAATTTTTAGGTTAGCGAGAGTAGGCGCATTAAAATAGGAATCCACTCTTTCTTGAACCATAAAACACATCTTGGAATCGAAATCTATCTTAAAATCACCTAATGAAACTGTTTTACAATCTTCGCCGGGCATATTCAAACTGTAGGCATATTCCAACTATATCGCGTAGACATATTTTAAATACTGTTTGGAATGGGCATCATAATTCCCTAAGTGTACCGCGTTTTCCTTCTTTGTTCCATAAAACACTTCTTCGGAATAGAAATCTATATTAAAATCTCCTGCCAAAACTTTCTACAAATCTTCGCCAGGCATAGTCAAACTATACTTCACCTTTATAAATACCATTTGGAAAGTGTCATAATCTATGAGTGTACCGTATTTGTCTTCTCTGTTCTATAAAACATTTCTTCGGAATTAAAATCTATATTTAAATCGCCTACAAAAACTATTTTACGATATTCACCAGGTGTTTTCTAACTATATTCAAAATATATTTATAAAAACTTGAAAAGTGTCTACTTGCCACACGAAAGTGACCATGCCGTTGCTTAAAAAAAAAAAAAAAAAAAAAAAGGTCAATGCATAATCAAGCGAAGGGTTACCAGAAAAAAAGGTTGCCAAGCTTCACCCTCCACTAACAAAATCGCCAATTAGGGTAAGTCTGTTTAATGGAGAAGTATCCAATATTTTAATGAAGAACTTAACACACATTAAATGAATAAAATTAAACATTAAAAAATATTTGCTGGGTTTTATTAATTTTAACCTTTAAACATTATTTCTGAGTGCTTTATTGTGCAATATTTTGCTAAATGTGTTGTGCTCTAGCCTTCTTTACATCTTTAAATACAAAAGAGTTTTTGTATTTAAAGATTTTTTTTTTTTTTACCATTTGTGAGAATATGTAACGTAGTTTTTGAAATGGTATTCCGATTGTTTCTCAGTGTGAAACTGACAGCACACATTTTATTTTTTTCTACCAAAAAGCTACATACTATGCTTATTTTTTCAAAGAATGGTTATAAATTTCATTAAATGTTGTCATGAAGTTAAAAAAAGTAAGAAAATCAGGTATTAAAACTAAGTGAAGTCTTCCGTTTGTAAAGTTTCTCTCGCAAGAATAAAACATTTATATAGCACAGTAACACAAGATTTGAATAAATGTTATAGTTACAGGAAAGGAGTCCTTAGTTTAAAATAGTGGCTGTAGCTTAAAAAAAAAGTGTTTCTGTGCCCCCCTACACACACACACAGTATTACTCATTTAAATGATAATTAGTAACATTGTTGCTACTAATAACATTATAAATTGTTGTTTTTTCTGCCTTTGCAGCCATGGAATTTTGGAGGTTACTGTACTTAACACGATGTTCTCTCCGTGTGCTTTTCATTATAGTAACCAACTTGTATTGCATCCCAACATACCTGCTGTGGATGTGGTTTTTCTTCTTGCCTTTCCGTATACTCAACTATCCCACATATTGGTATGTTGAAGGCATAGTCTACAAGTGGTTACTCAGTGTTGTTGGATCATGGAGCTGGGGAGCTCATTACTTAAGTAAGTTGAAATTATTGATTTAAGATATCCATTGAACATCATTTTGTTAATCTTGTAAATTTTGTTTTTCTGATCTGTGAGAGGTTTGCATATGTATATGTATGTTACATTATAACTCTCAAGAAAACTACAGATATTAAATTAATAGTTTAAAATGTTACTTTAGTTGGATTAAAATTCTTAGAAGAAATTATTCGCATTTTGCCAGCAGTGGTGATTTAACACTTGAAATTATGAGACATCATTAAGAAACCAAAAGTTCTTTAATTAAAAGAAATATCAGAAAGTTAAAATACATTCACGCTCGCTTGAGCGTCTTACAGAACTAGCATATACAGAAGATACAGAAGCTAGAATCGAATAGGCATGCAATAGAAATGCATAACTCGCAGGCAAAAGGAACCACATTATATACGTACATTACATTACAATTCACATGTGCAACAGTTAATTTGCATAAAACAAAGTTCCGACCAGCCAATCAGAAACAAAATGTCTCCGTTACTATCGAGATATGCTGCGGCGATCACGGCTCATGAGAAAACCGAAAAGAACCGCGGGAGAAAACGTGACGTCAAGTGGCGAGTGAAGTCGCCGACGATCTTCGTCGAACGCCAGAGAGGGGAAACAAACGCGCGGGAGGCGAGCAAAAATACTCCACAGAAAGAATTTCTTACCATAATTCCTGAAATTAAAAGATATATATTGAAAAGAACTTTGTCTCTTTTTTATAAACTGACGATAGATTTTTTAAAATTACAGCTATCATGGGATTTTGAAATGACACAGTAAGCTATAACAATTTACAGGCATGAAAATCTTCCGCTTTTCGGCAGATTTCTGCTTTTTTTGTTTTTTTTTTAAGACCTCCGCTTTCCGAAAATGTTTTAAAACCTTTCCGCTTTTTCAAAAAAAAACAAACAAAAAAAAAACAGTGATTACCGAACCTAAAGCAAAACAAAGCGGACATAGAGTAACAAGAGGATGATAATGCACGCCTGGGATGTACGTTTTCACTGCATCTCGCACTGCGCCTAGACTAAAGTCAGCTAGAGTGCAATGTTACTGATTTCCTGAGTTGGTAAATTCAAAACTTAGTTCAGAGGGGCAAATTCTTATTTTAGATCCTCGATGTTTCGAAAGGCATCTGATACATAATTATGTACTTGGCGAACTACTACACAACAATAATTATCTATCGAGACCTTTCGCCACTGGAAAACCGTTGTCGGTGAGCTATTGTTACTCGCGACGTGTTTTTATTGCTGTTTTGTGCACTCGAATCTATAAATTTTTTTCACGGACACGTACCAGCTTAACTGACACTTCCGTTGTGGATTATTGAGAAAATGGCAGATGTTATCGAATATATTAGAAAATGTGGATTGAAAACGAAATGTTTGTGGTCATTTTCGGATCCAAAAATTTGCTTGGTTTTGGAAAAATCGTCGGCCGAACGAGAACTTCCAGACATTTTATGAATGCTAAACTAGAATTTTTGTTTAAATAAAGCAAACTGACGGTCTACACGACAAATAAAACTTGTATAAAAGTGCAGCTTTTAGTAATGGCATTTAAAATATAAATCTTGTCGTATTCCTTTAGGTCTTCAACATGCAAAGGAAGTAAAATAATTTATGGTAGTTTAAATATACTTTTCTTAAATAAATAAATTATTAATAATAATTCCAATATATAAATACTTCGATATTTATAGCTATTAAAACGTACACGTCTTAATTTTATGCTGAATAAAAGAATAATGCTTTTTTAAAATGTGAGTTAATGTTAAGAAATCCGTAAGAAAAAAAAAAAAAACAAAATTTTCAGTTTTTTTTTGCATTTTCTTTTTTAAACAGTTACGCGGATTTTACTAAAAATATGTACCGTAACTTCGTGAAAAGTTAACTAATGGTAAGACCACGGACGGATTAAAGGGATTGAGGGGGGGGGGGAGCGATTACTCCTCCGCTACAGGAAAAAGAAATTCTATTTTACTTCCATAAACTAGACAAATTTCAACTAACCGACCATAAAATTGCATTAATCCGTCCTTAGGCAAGACGTATCGTCTCCTTAAATAAATAAAAAGATTACTTTTACCAAGCAAAAAAAAAAAAAAAAAAAAAAAAAAAAGAAAAGAAAAGATCATTACTAATTTTCATGGGTCAATCCACATAATACTTAATTTTAAACAACATTCAATTGATACTCTCTCTGGGTTGAAAGTTAACGAAATATGAAATTTAAAAATGCTCTTTATTAAAAATTTGCGTTCGCAATTGGAAAAAAAAGAAAGAAATTGAGGCGACTAGGCGACACAAGTCATGTTTTAACATCTCAGCAGAATTCGCTCCGCCGAGTGAAGACAGAACAATAACAACCTTCTCGATGTTGACGCGGCGTCGGTACCTCTGTTTGTGAAGGCCCGTTTTCCCCCGTATTACATAAATTATTATTTTTTTTAAAGCACATTCAAAATTTGGTTCTGCATATCGGACGGAAATATTTCTAAAATGGTTTCACGAAGCTTGTCCGCACCTGTAACTACGTCGATGCTTTAAATGACATAATGGGGGAAAAAAATTTCAAATGCTCCCTGCATGCCGACGTGCCGTCACTTCAAGTGCATCTATGTGCTTTATTTACTACAGAAATAAATTAGTTAGCATCGGCTTCACTGGCGCTTGCGCGCTAACTACAGATCAAAAAGCAAGATCAATATACTAAATTTTTTTGCAAAAGAAATTTATTTCAGCCAGATAGTCCGTGTCCTGGAAAAAAATCCCTTTTTGACATGCATAGTCCGCGGACTATACTTGCGAAATTATGGTAACTAACTATCCCCGATCTCCGGGTTCCATATTTGCCAACTGAACTTCAATCTATTTGCAGCCTTTTGGTAAATGAATAATTTTAAAAACAAGATGTAAAACAGAGTTTTTAATACTCTATTGTTAAATTAAAATTTAAGGCATTTTAGTAACCCAACAGAAAAGTATTATTTTCCCCATAATATGTTTATTGATTTCTGAAACATTTTCACTTCAATTTTAAAATCAGGAAAATCGCTATTTTGTTTTATTCTCATGTGCAGGTTTTTCTTTGGTAATTATTTTTACAGTTAATTTTAAAAAGCATAATCTTGTGAGTTGGTATTTTGCAGCTAATATAGGAAGGAGCAGAACATATGTCCCTGTCATAAGTTCCACTTCTGTGTGCTGGTGTGCTGCAAGACTGCTAAGATTCTAAAATTTTACCTGAGAAAATATTTAGACATTTATTAAAGAATTATTCTTTTTCCAATAAAACAAGAAAACTTCCTATCATTTGAATGCTTATTTTAGAAAATGCCAATGCCATATGTATAATTTTTCATTCCATTTCTGATCAAAAAAAAAAAAAAAAAAAAAAAAAAAAAAGATAGGTCTTAAATTTTTTTTTTTTTTTTTGAGAATCAATTTTATTTTATTTTCATATCAAAAGAATAGTCTGAAATTTAGATGTGAGACTTATGATTTGTTTTGATCTAGGATTTTACGATATTGTTTAAGATAATTATTTTAAATAATTATAGCCTGTTTTCTTTTAATAAATATTGTATATCTAAAACTGATTATTAAACATTTACAGTGCATAATTATTTTCTTCAGGATCACAGTCAATTTATTTGTGGTTGAAATTTAAATGGTAGAAATTGTTTAGTACACCATTTAGTTTAACAGTGGTTGAATTTAAGCTCGCACATTATTCCCCAGTTCCATGTTTTTGCATTATCAACAGGCGCGTAGCCAGGAAAAGTTTTCGGGGGGAGATATGAACTTATATGTGTATAAATAGATGGAATTTCATCACTAATCCAAACATTTCGGGGGGGGGGGGGGGGAATATATCCCGATATCCCCCCCCCCCCCCCCGGCTATGCCCCTGATTATCAACCTTGTTATATATGCCTGAAAATACGTGCATGTAAATTTTTCAAATTTTTGCTGGAAAATATGTCCACATGTATTTCCTCTTTTTTTGCTCTTCAGCTGTTTTCATGCCTGAATTTAGCAAGAAGAAAAAAAAAATAATTACTAATATTTGGTTTGGGTATCAATTTTTGTTGTTGTCTTGATTTGTAAAAAGAAAATCAAGAATTTAATTTAAAAATGGATGTATGTACAGCTACGGAAAAAAGCCCACTTGCTCTTTATTTGGCCGGCGTTCATCATATAGCTAAGTTATATATACCATTCTTTTGCAAATAACGTATACTTTAATTTACTCTTAATAGTGGCAACAGTCTTTTTTTACTTTATTAAATGAAAGGAAACCTTCAAATTACCCTGAATGTAAATTTCCACCAATTTTCTCTTATAATTTCTATTGATATTGCTAATTCTTTTTTTTGAGATTTTAAGAGGTTTCCTGCACATTGAAAAACGCTCTACTTAGGGGTTCCGAACTTTCCTCCTTTCATTAATTTCGCGTACAATCGTAAAAGAAATAAATATTATTTACAAGAAAAATACTGTTTTTAGTCTTGTTATTTGTGCTGAGAATATCAGGGGTAGAAATTAAAATATTTAGTCAGTGGTCCAAATGACCCCAGTGGCATAGCAAGCGAAACTGGCACCCGATGCACGATACCTCTTTGGTGCCCCTTCCTGCTATTTTTTGTCAAATTTTCTTTGTCTTAGGGACAATTTGGCATCCTACTGTTAGCGGCTTCCAGAGTATAATAGACCCCTTGCTATGCTGCTGAACCATGACTCCATAACTTCTTTGGTCCGTTTAGGTGAGTTAAAGAAAAAATGCAGAATTAATGCTTATGATTTTGAAAATCTTTCTAGTTTTGAAAATGTTATTCAGTATCTATATATATATATATAATAGGCTATTGTATGCCTGGCGAAAGTGGTCCGATTTTAGACCACTTTTAACATGTGACAGCTTGATCAACATGTGACAACTTGAATGAAAACATTTTTTGAATATACGCTAACGTACGCGGTACCAAAATCGACGATATTGAAATCGACAGTATTGATACACTGCTTAATGGCAACAGCTAAATTTATTATGGTTTTATGTTAATTTAATTATCATACATGACAGTTTGAATGAAAACAGCACGTTAACATTGTTGTTAATAAACTAGAAAAGTACACAGCAAATCCATGGAGCTGATTGAGCGGAATGAATACTATGCACACTAAATACTAATTTCATAAACCCTGCAGGTGCTGCAATTAGGAAATCTATTTGTACAGCACGTTATCACTTGATACAGTATTTTTATGAAAAACAAATTCAAAACGGCCGAATGTAAACATTAACCGAATGGCCAGATAGTCTTCTTGTTACTGTTAATAACCGATGGATTTGCAAAATAATATTATTTTAAAAAATGCTCGAAAGCGAGCTTTACAAGGAAATGAAACTTCTGTACAAACCCAAGCAAGAAAACGAAGACGAAGTAATTTATTAAGAGAGAGACGCGAAAGTGAAACTGTTGATCAGCGAATAATTAGGCTCAACACTTGCCAGCAAAGCGAATGCCAAGCCCAAGCAATGGTTGTCTACATCCAAGAACTTGATCATGTTGATGTTGCAGAACACCATTGCGGAAACCTGACAGAATGCTGCAGTTTTTGCCAAGCGGTCTATTGGTAAGATGAAGAAAACAGCAGCAAAAAATTTACGCGATGCTGCCATGACAGTAAAGTGTCACTGCCATCGCTTTATGAGACACCTGATGTTTTAAAAGATTTACTGTGTAGTGATTCTGCCAAAGCGAAGAACTTTAGACAGCATATTAGGTCATACAATGCTGCTTTAGCCTTTGCATCAATGGGAGCTGAAAAAAAATCGCCTCCTGGAAATGGACCATATTGTTTCCGAATTCATGGTCAAATTTATCACTTGGTTTCATCACTATATTCAAACGAACGCAACAAGCCTGGATATGGACAACTCTATATTTTGGATTCAAGTGAGGCAAATGATTATCGCATGCAAAATAATAAAGACTGCTTTCGAACTGTTATGGGAAAATTGGATGATTTATTGCGAAGTATTAATCCCTTTGCTGAATCATTCTTACAAATGCACGAACTAATACAAATCAACCCAATTGTAAATGTTAAAATGGTTTTTATGGAACAACCAGACTTAGATATGCGAAGGTATAACGCACCAACATCTACAACTGAAGTTGCTGCCATATTTGTTGGAGATGACGGTGAGCCTCCTGCAAATAGAGACATTTGCATATATCCTAAGGCTGATAACTGTAGGAATATATCTCCTATGAACCATTGTTGTGACCCTATGGTTTATCCTTTGCTGTTCCCTAGAGGTGAAAGTGGATGGTATGATGGAATGAAACATGCTGAAGATAGACGTTCGGCTAAAAGAATGCGGGTAACTCAATTACAATACTATGCATACCGACTTTCAATTCGTAGTGGTTTTAGCATATTGCACAGTAGTGGGAAACTGTTTCAACAGTATGTTGTTGATGCATATGTTAAAACAGAAGGTTCGCGGTTAAATTATATCCGAATGAACCAAAAAAATTTGAGAGTAGAGCTGTACAGTGGTCTTTTAGATGCTCTAGAGACCCGTGCTCGAAATGCAAATTTACGAGCAGGTAAATTAATGATACTGCCATCTACATTTCCAGGTAGTGCAAGATATATGCAGCAAAACTACCAAGATGCAATGGCTATGGTACGTAAATTTGGATGACCAGATTTATTTATCACTTTCACTTGCAACCCTACTTGGCCTGAAATCTCAAATGCAATTGAATATCATCAGCGACCTGAAAACAGACCAGATATCGTTGTTCGTGTTTTCAAAATGAAACTCTCTGAATTATTAGATGATATTTTGAAACGCAACATTTTTGGTGTTGTTACTGCTTATATATACATAATTGAATTTCAGAAAAGGGGGTTACCTCATGCACACATTTTATTAACGTTAGACTCAGCTTCAAAAATACGAACAAATGATGATATTGACAAGTATGTGAGTGCAGAGTTACCTGATATTCATAGTAATCCCCGATTACTCGATATTGTCACAAAATGTATGATACATGGACCATGTGGTACATTGAATCCAAACTCTCCATGCATGAGGGATTCAAATGCCTGCTACAAACAGTATCCTAAAGAAAACATTGACAGAACTAAAGAAAATGTTAATGGGTATCCTGTTTATAAAAGAAGGGTCATAGAACCAGTGAAAGTTGGTCGGTATGATATCGATGAGTTATACCATACAATCCTTGGCTATTGAAGAAATTCAATGCCCATATTAATGTCGAAGTATGTGCTTCAATAAGGAGTGTAAAATATTTGTACAAATATGTATATAAAGGGCATGATGCTGCTTCTGTTAGGCTGCAAAAGGATAATATTGTCCATCATAATGAAATTTTAACATTTCTTGATGATAGGTATGTAAGTGCTCCCGAGGCAATGTGCCTCTTGAACGAGTTCTCCATCTCTCACAAATCCCATGTTGTGCTGAGATTAGCAGTCCATTTGCCTGAACAACAGCCCATATTTTATGAAGAAGGCCAGGAAGAGGAGGCTACTTTACGAGCCTCAGTCAAAGAAACAACTTTAACTGCATGTTTTAAGCTGAACTGCACAGATGAAGGATCTCGAAGCTATACTTACCCTGACATTCCAATTTACTATGTCTTTGACAGTAACAAAACAAGATGGAAAAAAAGGCAAAGAATGGGACACAAAATAATTTGAAGAATGCCAGTTGTTAGTATACAAGATACTGAGCGATATTATCTACAAATGTTGTTATTGCATAAACCTGGTGCTATGAACTTTAGTGACTTAAAAACGGTTCGAGGAATAGTGTGCGAAACTTTCCAAATGGCATGCAAACATCTCGGTTTTCTTGAGGGAGATGAACACTGGCATTACACTTTAGCCGATGCAGCAAGAACCCATATGCCAAGTTTTTGGAGAGTGCTTTTTTGTATAATTTGTGCATTTGGAGAAGTAGAAAATGTTCCTGAACATTGGGATCAGCATAAAGTTTCCCTATCTAAAGATTTCATTCACCAGTATTCTGAAGAAACTGGATTTCAGTATGCTTTAGCTGAAATAAGTACATTTATCAAAGCTCAAGGGTTCAGTCTGGAAAAACTGAAACTCCCACCTTTAAACTCAATAACAAATATTCGTAGCCCATTTTCATTTGATGTTATACAAGAACAAACTAAGGCCTGTGTTAACACTGAAAAACTAAATGCAGAACAAAGATCTGTTGTAGAAAGTGTTCTTTTTGCAATTTATGAAAATGATGCTAATGGTCCTAAGTGTTTTTTCTTAGATGGACCTGCAGGAACAGGTAAAACTTTTATTTATATAACGTTGCTGTACACAATTAGAGGAAGGGGTGATTTTGCTATTCCTGTAGCATCAACAGGTATAGCTGTGACTTTGTTACCAGGTGGTAGAACAGCACAATTGATTTTCAAAATCCCGTTTAGTTTAAATGCAACCTCTACATGCAGTTTAAAACCAAATTCAGAAGAAGCAAAATTATTATTAGAGACAAAATTAATATTGTGGGATGAAGCTCCAATGACCCATATTTATGCCTTCCTAGCAGTAGACAGATTACTTCAAGATCTTACAAAATGCAGAGAACCTTTCGGTGGAAAAGTTGTTCTACTTGGTGGTGATTTTAGACAAGTACTGCCAATTATATTAAGAGGATCAAGATCACTTACAGTTGGTAGCTGCTTAAAGAAGCACCGATTTTGGTCTGTGTTTGAAATAATGAGCCTCAAAGAAAATATGCGAAGTCTGGCGACTGAAAGAGAATTTTCAGCTTGGCTTTTAGATGTTGGAGAAGCTAAAAATGGAATGAAAATTAAACTGCCATCAATATGTTTCCCCCCTGTTCAAGATCCCGTTAAGCAACTCTATAATGATATAGATTTTGCAACTGTGACTCCTCAACAGCTTAAAATGCATGCTATTTTAACAGTTACTAATGAATTATCCATGGAAATTAATCAGCGTGTATTAAATTGTTTACCAGGATCTGAGGTTACTTATGAAAGTGTAGACACTGTGATTAGTGAAGATCCGCAGGATACGCTGACATATCCTAAAGAGTTTTTAAATAGTTTAACTCCAACAAGAATGCCACTCATAAACTCCATGTTAAGTGTGCAGCCATTGTCATGCTTTTAAGAAATCTGTCTCCTTCTAAAGGTCTGTGTAATGGGACACGCCTGATTGTTACCGGTTTGCAGCGCAACATCATAAAAGCAAAGAAGATAGAGAATGATGACAGTGAAACTTTCCTTATACCTAGAATTTATTTGACTCCATCAGATGCAAATATGCCCTTTAAATTGAAATGCAAACAATTCCCTATTCGACTAGCATTCTCTATGACCATAAATAAGTCACAAGGCCAAACTTTTGATAAAATTTGCTTAGACCTATCTAAACCAGTGTTCAGTCATGGACAATTGTATGTAGGCTTATCTAGAGTCCGTTCTTTTGACGCTGTTTCTGTAGTATCGCCTACTTCTGAAATATTCAACTGTGTATATGAAGAAGTTTTAGAATAATTTTTACAGTATACAGCTATGCTTAGATGCCTAACATTAGTCTAGAATCAGTTCTTTCATGCTATCTCCTTATACTCTAAGAAAAATTCGTCTTTATACACTAATTTATCTCTCCTTTTTCAAAGAATAATTTCCGCACTCCCTGGTGCATTTGGAGAAGTGGAAAATGTTCCTGAACTTTGGGCTGAGCATAAAAATTCCCTATCTGAAGATTTCATTTTCCCAATATTCTGAAGAAATTGGATTTCAGTATGCTCTAGCTGAAATAAGTACATTCATGAAAGCTGAAGGTTTCAGTCTCGAGAAACTTAAACTAATTGCTAATAAGTTCCTTTAATTGACAGGAGAAAAAGAAACGGATATTTGTCAGCTAACGAGTATATTCCGGCCGCACTGATTGCTGCAAAATTTCCGTGAATTGAATAAATAATTTTTGAGAGTATAGTATGGCCTGCTTCTGAAATATTCAACTGTGTATATGAAGAAGTTTTAGAGTAGTTTTTTTAATATGCAGATGTGTTTAGACACCTAACAGTAGCACAAAGCCACTGTTGGCAACTTTCGCCAATGTAAACCAACCGTGAAGCAGAGAACTAAATAATATTGGGCGGCGAAGCTGGACGCCTTGGCGGCTAGTTTGAAGGTTTTCTTAAGACAGGTGAAGTGTAGTCAGCGAGAGGCTGTTCTCTGCACTTCTGACTAAAAGCATGAATGTTATTCAGATATGGTCAAACTTGAAGAATGATTTCATGATTGAAAATTGTGTGAATTTCATGTAAAAAACACAATTACTTTTTTTCCAACTCAATATTATCACTGTGTTGTTATTTCACTTTCTTCATTTAATATTGTTGTCTGTAGTGTGCAATATTTTTATAAAATTTTTGGCGGTATTTTAATTTATGGTCTGATGAAAATTTACAGAAAAATGTCACTTTACATGTTTGTCGAATGTTTGATAAAGTATGGGGAAGTCTAAAGATTTGATGTTTCAGATACTAAAAAAAGATTAAATTCATGCTTGGAATGTTAAGGATATTAGTTTTTCAGAAATAGGATGTTATATTGGAAGACACACATCTACTGCATCTGTTTTTATACATGGAAAATATTTTATTTTATGGTGAGATAGTAGTGGACGCAACAGTAGATGCTTTATAGAATCACTATTAAACTGTACAAACCTCCAATTTATTTGCTTCAAAGTTTGCTATTTTTTAATACTGTTATCTTTTACTATTTTTATGCAAAAAATATCTAATTTACGTTTATTTTATGCAATTTTCAAAAGAATTGTCACTTAATAAATTTATATAAGGCCCCTTAACTCATGAAAAATAAGACATTTTAATTACTATAAATTACTGAACGTAAAAATTTGCAGTTTTGCACAGCAATGTAATATTACTTTCTGCACATTCATAGATTTATCTATTTTCATCAAAATTTGACTAGGTTGCTATTCATACTTTTTTTGAATATTAATTTAATAATCCTTAATTCATTTTAAAATGTTATTAAAAATTATAATAACAGTAAATTATTTTTGGATCATTTAGTTCTAATAGTACAAATAAAATCCAGATTCTTAATATCAGTATTATATGAGAAATGAATTAAAGTGTGACAAAATATTTTAACATAGGAAGAGGTAGATTTTGGACGTTCAAAACTTACTCATTTTCTGTTCAAATTTATTGAAAATTGGTATCTGGGGTTAAAATGAGCTAAATTTTTGAAATATGAAGTGAAGTCTAGGGGCTGCTATTGGGAAAAAAAAAAAAAAAATGGTGAGAATTTAAATTTGGAGATGGTCCCTTATCCAATTTTTATGTTTATCAGGTTTAAGTGTATGCTAATTATAAACAATTAGTATATATAATTTTGCTGTACGACAAACAACAGCTGAATAAAATATAAGTGAACAGTTTTTTTTTTTTCATAGCTGCACATTCACAGATAATTTTGAGAAATTAACATAATTCACATCCAGTACACTTCACAATTTCACACAGCCTAATACGTCATGCAGTTTTTTTGAAAAGGTTGCTTGAATATCAATTCAAAGTTACTAAAGCCTTCATGTCTGTTGCTTTCCCCCCCCCCCCCACCCGTCTCTGTCTCTTTGTTGCTTGTACTCTGGTGTAATTTTCATAAATCTTCTTGCCATAAGCATGGCTGGCTGTTCTAGTGACTACATTTCACTTTTCTCAATGTTTTTTTATGCGTGAAGGTCAATTTGGCACTTCCACTGACATGCCTTTAAAGTTTTCCTGTTACTTATTAATAAAAGATATCAAAGGTGGATACAAAACTAAAGAGTTGAACTCGCACAACTCAGATAGTTTGGAGGCATTGATAGTTGCAGAGGCTAATTTTTGCTTAGTATATGATCTGTCTCCCAATTGGTTCATATCAAATGGGGTATTGGGATTATGGCTTATTGTACTGGTACTGTGATTCTGAAAGTTACTTGTATATCTCAGCACAAAAATGTGAACATTAGCTAGAAAGCATTGCTTGCGACACTGCTTTTCATTGAGTATATCAGAAAGATTTCTCACTAACCAGTATCTTTCATCAATTTGCATTTTTAAAAGGTATGTTTGAAAGAATAGGTTGAAATTCGGGACACTAATCGACTTAGGGTAAAGCTTCGCATTAAACCAGTTATGAAGTCAAAAACAAATTATGAGTTCAGTAATTAACCTCATATTCTTCAGTAATTTTCCTTTTATTTTATACTAGCTGCGTGCCCATTCTTTGAACAGTAAAATATGATGGTAAACAAATCTCAAAAGTTGATGGTAACAAAAAAATAAAAAATGATGGTAACAAAATCTCAAAAAAAAAAAAAAAGTTTAGGTAGTCCCTTCTGTTGAAGCTATCATGGGATATATTAATGCAACATAGGATTATAGTT
The DNA here is from genome assembly GCA_038373885.1 of Cheiracanthium punctorium. Taxonomy (NCBI): domain Eukaryota; kingdom Metazoa; phylum Arthropoda; class Arachnida; order Araneae; family Cheiracanthiidae; genus Cheiracanthium; species Cheiracanthium punctorium. The sequence continues at coordinate 116,487 of JAWZYV010011748.1, forward strand.
TAGTTAGTTGTAAGATGACTGTTGAAAAATGATGATTAGAACACTTTTAATTTCACTAAATATTTATTAACGTGTTATAATGTGCTTTAATCCATGTTAAACTTACAAATCTACTAATACTACCTATTACTTATACTATCTATTACTTATATTAATATTATCTTATCTTCGTTTCCCTTTCTTTAATGCTCAGTTTAAAGAAACAGCATTTGAAACCAATGGTTGCTTTTCTACTCTTTGGTGATTCTTTGAAATTTATGCATTGGCATAAATGATAAACATATTTTTATAATGGTTGCCATTAAAACATCTCTCCAAATATTTTTAACCATAATTCTTGTCAGATTGGCGTAGCACACTTCTAAATATTTCATCTCATCATGGTGGAAAATATCCTAGCTATTTCCAGTCTAAAGATTTAAATCCTCCATGGTTCAGTCTCGTGAGAAAAATCAAACTGTGTAATCTCGAGGAGCTATTTAGAATCGCTCAGATTGCAAATAGGATGGGTTAAACTATGCTGCAGAGTTCAATAATTTCATGTAATTTTTAAATAGTGGCTGTGACTAGCAATGGCTCCAAGAGAGACAGTTATTCATGCACTTCATTTAATCTTACTGCATTAGCAATTTGATAGGTATAGGTTTGATCTGTGCTGAGAACTTGAACAGCTTTTAGGAGTAACTAGGTTGGATAGACATATTCTATGTTCCGGTTGCTGGAGGACATTTAGCTCTGGAACTCAAAATTATGGAACACTTATAGTTCAAAAAATCAGGTCAAGGAATAGTTGCATCCATGCTCTTGCTTTGCCTAAGTGAGGGATGACAAGTATATTATAGAAAAAACCACTCAAAATACTGGTGTTAAATGATAAAATAAATTTGTATAAAAAACACACATAAAATTATACGTATGGGAAGGTATGATCATTTTGACCGAAATTTTTTTCAGTCTTCATCAGTCAATGCACTTCACCTCTGGTTTGTCATGAAACTGACAAACCAGAGGCGGAAAGTTTCCTGAGATGAAGTGGGTCAGCTGATGAAGACTGAAAAAATTTTTGGTTGAAACGATCATACCACCCCATAAGTTGCTCCATCTGTTGTTATGATCTGCAGGGCCTCCATGTTAAGTGCATAATTGTTATTTTTATAATTGTCAAGTTTTTGGCTTTCATTAAAGTTAATTTCTATGGGGTGTTCTTGAGCTATTTTAGAAAGGGTAGTGCTGGGTTTATTGAATTTAATATCGTTGTAGTGTTCCTTTTTTCTGTCTTTAATTTTTCTTTTAGTCATTCCAATGTAGCATCCTGATTTATTTGAATTATTAAATTTAAAGTTTATTTTATATATTCCAGCGGTTTCATTAGAATCGATGGGGTCTTTATCGCTGCGAATTCGTTTGAAAATAGTTTGATTGGGTTTTATTGGGATTTTGATGTTTTTCTTGGTGGCTTCATTTGTTATTTTTAATGCTGCTCTCCTGCAGTAGGTTATGGCTTTGGTAAATTTCGGTTTCTCTTTTTGATGGTTGTTAATTTTTTCAAGTTTTTTGATTCTATTTTTAAAAAGGTTTTTGACTAGGGATTTTGGGTAGCCTGCATTTTTACATTGAGTTTTAATAAATTGTAATTATCATAAAGAGTTTGTAAAGTATCTGTGAGGTTGGTTTCGGTTCTCGTGAGTTTTGAAATATGAGCGTATTTCCGCCGAATGCATTTTTTCAAAAGGTATTAAAATATAGAGAGTTTTTGAAATTCACAAGAAATATTATTTTGGATAATAACTTTGCCGTAAAAGATATATACAACATGGATGAAGCTCTATTATGGTTCGACTGTCCTGCCAACAGAACTGTAGACTGTATTGGCTTAAATAGCATTCCAGTGTGTACAACAGAGATCAAAAGAACTTCGTTCATTGTCATCCTAGCTTGCGCAGCAGATGTAACAAAATTACAGCCCATGGTGATATTTAAGAGAAAAACTCTACTGAAAGAGAACTTTCCACAAGGCAAGTTTGTGTGAATGAAAAAGGATGGATGTCCGAAGATATCATGCTATCATGGATAAACACCGCCTACAGGAAAAAAACCCCTCCTTTTTTAAGCCTAAAGCGCTTTTAGTGATGGATTCTATGACAGCCCATCTTTGTGACAAAGTACAGTAGAGCGCTAAAAAGCCGGACGCCTAAAAACCGGAAAGACCAAAAAACCGGACATTTTTTGGATTTCAGTTTTTTCCCTTCCCTCAAAAAAAAAAAAAAAATAAAAAAAATAAAAATAGATAAATAAATAAATAAGCTACAGGATGCTCAAGCATTAGACTAGTTTGTTATCATAACAATAGCGTCAATATATATATATACACGCACACACACACATATATATATATAGTATAGTATATATATATATATCCAAAACCTCAGGGTAAAATCTGACTCGTGACCTAACTTTCCTTCTTTGCATTCCAAAGATTTAACTGTTATTTCTAAACAGAAACGCAAAAAGGGGGGTGGAAACACTTCCTGTTAGTGTAAAGCATTTAAGCTTTAATAATCGGTAGAGATATTATTTTTAATTTAATTTAATGTTATTCTTTCTAAGGAGGCAAAGAAATTAAACTCTTTATAACATCATTCAAGTCTGCAGTAAAAACATACATTAGCGTAAATACCATTGGAAGCCTTGTTTAAAAAAATGCATAAATAAAAATATCAGTAAGCACGTGCAACGAAGACAAGAATGTAACAACTTGTTTGGAAAGCGAAAGCTCCAGTCACAGACAAACCGGCTCCAGTCACTCTGGTGAAGGGGGGAACGTCTGCGCACCCACTATCAGTGTTTTAGTGCATGGGATGGGGATAAAAATTGCTGTTATATCTTTTTATCCTTTGATACTGGAAGATTTTTTTTAATTTTAAGTTGTGACTACGTTCACGTTATTGGGCAAGCAATATATACGCGGCAATTAGTAGGGCGCCTTTTTCTTTCTTTTTTTTTTTTTTTCTTTTCTTTTTTTTTTTTTAAAGTGAATTCAATAAAACAATTTCTACAGTACAAACTACAGATCGCGGCGATTTCGAAAAACGTTATAAAAATACATAGTTCACGGCGAGACCCCGTAATCCATGACGTAGCAGCTACTTTTTTTTTTTTTTTTTAATGACCAATATTCCGGAAAATCCGAGAATCCGGAATCGCCGTAGTCCCGTCCATTCCGGATTTTCGGCTTTGTACTGTACTTTGAAAAGTGTGGCTGCCAAAATTTCCATTATACCTGCCGGGCTCACTAAGAAATTGCAGCCTTTGGATGTTGGTATAAATTGTTCTTTTAAAAGCAAAGTGAGAAGTCTGTGGGAGAAATGCATGTCGGATGGCATCCATTCCAAAGAAAGGGCGAGAAAATGCGCCGCGCGGCATACGCAGAGGTGTGTGAATGGGTAAAAATATCGTGGGATTCAGTGACTGAAACAACAATTAAAAATTCTTTCAGAAAATGTGGACTCCTTACAGAAAGTCATATTTCCAACGATTCCCGTTGGAAGCGTTGGAAATAATGACACAAGAGGGAGCTGTCAACGACATGGCGCATGCGCAAATAGAGCAATCGTGGCAAGAATTAATGAAGAGGCGGGGAGCGAGCCAAACGGGCTCAGTTCTGAGGACGGCAGTGGATTGAACTGCCGAAAGCTCTCAAATGTTGCGTGTTTTTTAGATTTTATGGAAATTTTAATGGCTTTTAATGGTTTTAATTATTTAACAGTTCCAGTAATTCCAGGTTATCGACACACATGATAGTCCTGCCTATCATGTGTCCTGCAAAAACAACATTACTTGCACATTCCACACATTTAACAGAAAACACATATTAATCGTACACATAGCTAACCTTGAGTACATGAATACAATACATCATGGCATGACAAGGTATGATTCAAAATTTTGAAGTGACTTACTGAAATTTTTAGTGTCTGATGAGTCAGTAGCCATAAGTTGACACATTCGTGTATGAGACATCATCAGTAATTTTTGACACATTCGTAAGTAAAACAGTACAGAAATTCATATAGCAATATCACCATATTGCAAGTGTGAAAATTAACAGAATTTTGACAAAACAGCAGGCCAAAATTTCAAAAGGTGTTGAGCAGGGCAAGACAATCTCAGCAAAATTATGGCTTAGAATCAAATATTAAGACACATTACTAACATAAGCAGAGAAGAAGAAAATTTTTTTTTGAACAAACAGTATTTGAATAAAGAGAGAAAAAATCCCTTCGTTGGCTTTTAGACATTAACAGAAATTAGTTACCCAGTTATACAGAGGAATGATCCCTGAATTCCTCTGCACTCAGTAATGGATGGAAGGGGTACAGCGGACTAAACACCAGCCCAACTGGAACCAACTGTCTTCCAGAACCAAACACAGAAAGAAATTCAAGTGACCAAGAAGGCCTGCAGAAACCCACAAGTCACTAACCATTCCCAAGCGTCCCATTTAAATTTGTCTAAACAACACGTTTAAATTTACAAAAACAAAATAAGAGAGGTATGGCACTAGAGTAAGTCATATGTGGTTACTTGTTTCCACATAACTAAAAGAATGTGCAAGTTTACCTTTTGGCAGGTCAAACATAAAACATAAAATAGTGTATTTCACACTCCCCAAAAATACCCATAAAAGAAATTTGTATATAAAAAGAAAACACAGTTGCTAACACTAGGAAAGGAAATATATACATATAGTAAAATTAGATGGCACAACCTCGGAGAAAATTTCTGCACAAAAATGTAAAACTACTTTTTGAGAAATCCAAAAGCATCCTTGGATCTGAGACAATAGCCATGTTTAGGCATGGAACTAGTGCGAATAGGAGAAAATGTGGATGTGGCCTGGGCATCAGAATCATCAATATCAGAATGAGGAGAATTTAAAAAGGAAACTGGAGATACGGAGGTATCCTGAAAAAAATTAAAAGAGGTCAGTTGCGAATCTGTCACATCTACTTCTGTTGTAACAACAGGAGGTGGCATGTATGTAGCATCAGCTTCCCAAGACAAATCTAGCAGTAAAAGGGGACAAGTGTACTGTCTTAACAACCTATCCTCTGAACTTTCTTGAGGTGGGTTAGTGGCAGGCTCTGGAATCACAAGAGGTGGAGGAGACAAAGTTGGACTATCAGGTGTTGGAAAAACTTCCCTATCGACAACCTTAAAAATGCGATTTACATGTACAACTTGAGTATCTGAGGGATTAGCAATGTGAGAAATTTTAAACAGGACAGGAGAAATTTGCTCTAAAACTCTGTAAAGACCCCTATTGAATTTACACAGCTTCGTAGTTAAATGTGGTTTGTTAGCGGGAACATGCAAATATACAGTATCACTGATGTTCTTAAAGTAAAAGTTAAGTCGGTGGATGTGCCTGAGGATACGAAGCATTTTCTAGGTTAGTTTTAACGACAGAAAAAGTCCGTTGAAGATTGGTGACTATCTCCTAAGCATAGGATCTAGTATCGGCATATGATCTGAATTTCGAGGAGAAAATCAGATCATAGGGCATCAACAAATCTCTACCATAAGCCAGAAAAGCAGGATATTCCTTGATGGTGCGATGATAGGCAGTACGAAAAGCTAAGAGAGCTAAGGGACACACCAATCCTCTTGAGATTCGAGTACCAAATACTTAAAGAATCAAAGTTTTGTTTAGGCGTTCAACGACTCCATTCGCCTGCGGATTATATGCCACAGTATGTTGTTTTTTTATACCCAATATGCCATACAACTCAGCCATAGCCTTTGAAATAAAGTTGGAACCCCTATCCAAATATAAAACTTCCACAATTCCATGTCGTGAAATAAAATCAATTAAAACCTTTACAACAGTTGAACTTTGAATATCAGGGACAGGATAAGCCTCGGGATTTCTTGTAAAATAGTCAGTGATTACCAGCAACCATTTATTACCATTTCTGGATGTCATAAAAGGATCCATTGCATCAATTGCACATTTCTGAAATGGGCGATCAACAACAGGAATCTCTTGCTCAGGAGCCTTTTGATTTTTGTGGTAACCCCTTCGTTCAATACATGACTTACAAGACAAAACATACCTTTTCACATTGTTTTATAGACCTATCCAAAAAAAACTTTGTCGTACACGCTGTAATATATGACACAGGCCAGCATGGGCCACAGTTTTGTTGTCATGACAGAAATGCAATACCTCCTGGATGAGGGTCTCAGTCACAACTAAGCGAACATTATCTGAATTATTACTTATAGACTGACAGACGATAGCATTTTGCTGAAAGAAAAATTTATTGGATCTTTGAATATATGGAGACTCATTATTGAGGTAGGCAGCAATCTTTTGACAAAAAGGGTCAGATTTTTGAAGTTTAATGATATCTTGCATAAGAAACTTAGGAAATTTGAAAGAAAGAGGTTCAGCATTTAGAGTATTGACTTCGCGCGAAAGAAAATCTGCCATTAAGTTAAGACGACCCAGCTTGTGAATAATTTTATAATCATATTGTTGCAAGGACATAATCCAATGAGCAATACGCGAAGAGGGATCCTTTAATTTAAATAGCTGTGAAAGAAATTGCTGGTCACAATAGACAGTGAAATGAGAACCATACAAATATTGCTTAAAATGTGTCATGCCAAAAGCAACAACAAGAACCTCCTTTTCCACAACAGAATAATTAACCTCAGCCGGAGAAAACTTTTTTGAGGCAAAACAAACAGGATGTTGAAATCCCGAATCATCTTCTTGCACTAAGACCACACCCATAGCATATTTACTACTATCTACCTAATTTTTCCAACAGTGCAGATTGAAAACAGTTTGGAAAAATTAGGCAAGGCCTAACAAGGGGACTGTGTGAAAGCTAGTTTTAAACGATCAAAGTCATCCTGTTCAAGATCTCCCCATACATACTTACAGGTATCCTTCGTTAAATTAGTAAGTGGCAAAGCTGTTGTAGAATAATCAGGAATAAACTTCCTGTAAAACCCCGTTAAACCAAGAAAAGAGCAAACTTGCTTTTTAGTTCGAGGAATATTTGCTTTTAAGATGGTATCTAAATTTTTTGGGTCAGGCATGACCTTATCTTGCGTTACACGATGGCCTAAATAAGTAATTTCATCCTTTGCTAAAGTACATTTCTTAGGTTTAAGTTTTAAATTTGCTTGTTTCAACCGTTCAAAAACTAACTCCAACCTGCGAACATGATCTTCAAATGATTCCGATGCCACAACCACATCGTCGATCTATATCCCAATTTGAAAGTCAGAGAGACCGGACAACACCACTGACATGAGTCTCTGAAAACTGCTACTTGCATTGCACAATCCGAAAGGCATCCGGCAAAAGTGGAAAAGGCCTTCTTCAGTGGCAATTCTCGTTAAGTGTGCGTCATCCGGATGCATGAGCATCTGATGGAAACCCGAGGTGAGATCAAGGGATGAAAAGAACTTGGCACCTGACAGGAAATCAATCATTTCTTGAAGGTTAGGCAAAGGAAAGTTATCGGGGATGGTCTTAGCATTTAAGTTTCGGAGGTCAGCCACAAGGCGAAAAGAACCATCCAGTTTCTTGACAAGAAGCACTTGGGCAGCATAACTACTTGTAGAGGGTTTGATTATGGAAAAAACACTCAATTTACTGGTGAATAAAAAACTTTGTAAAAAACACACATAAGATGTTATAGGTAAGAAGATACGTGCATATTGGCCAAAAAATTGTTTTGGCCTTCGTCAGTCTAAGCCCGTCGTCACAAGGAACACAGGGAACTGAAAAGACCAGTGTACACCAGTAAATTGAGTGTTTTTTCCATTTTTTTGTTTATTTGGACTATTAACACTCACTTTTGTTCTCACTTTTCTTCCTTCCTTCTTCGTGTGCTTTTTACTTTTCTTTGTCCCTTGTGGCAACATGCTTGCTTGTTTATCTCTTTTCAGTTCCCTGTGTTCCTTGTGATGAAGGGCTTAGACTGACGAAGGCCAAAACAATTTTTTGGCCGAAACGTATGTATCTTCTTACCTATAACATCTTATGTGTGCTTTTTATAAAGTTTTTTATTTACTTTAGGGTACGATTATGTCTGCATCCAACAGTGTCTGAATTTGTTTATGCATTTAGTGTTTTAGATGGTATGGGACATGATAAGGGTTTGATCTTACAGCACGTTATCAGTCAAATGAATGTGGTGTTTAATTATTGAGCAAGCACCTAAGTCAGAAGGAGTAAGTGAAAAAACAGACTTATATTTGACAAGCAAAGATTTAAGGGTCTCACGCTATTGATCGTCAATGTGGGATAAGTCAATATCTTTTGCCCATAGGCTAAAATCATCATCCTTCTCTGCTTGTCCCTCAACAACATTTACAATTTCATCAGGCCTTTCAATATTTACCGGAGTTATGTAGACAATTTTCATGTTTTTTATTTAATTGAATTGATTCAGAAGTAAAATTAATGACCTGAACCAGACATTGGAGATCTTGAGAAATTTTAGAAACAGCATTAGCAATTAAATATGAATCAAAATTTAAATTTGGATTAGGTTCTAACGGAATGTCTTGGCCAATAAACGAAGAGTCAACATTATTTACAGCTACATGGAAAAGTTTTTGAGAAAAAGGCGGCACAGTAACTTTCATAGGTAAGCTTCCAAAAAGAGGAAAAGAGGACAATTCAGAAGAAGGTTCAGTACTCATCACCGGTTCAGATAACTGAGTATCTTCAGGCTGCTCATGCCGCCAGCTGACACACACATCATTGTTACTCAAAAGATAGTCACGACAATTTAAAGTAAAGCCAGCTTTTACTAAAAAGTCTAATCCAATTATAAGGTCAAAATTAGGAGATAAGATGCCACGAGCAACTAAAAATTTACAATAAAAAGGCTTGTCAGAAATGAATAAGTTGGTAGCGATTAATTTTTCAGTGTTGATATCTACACCAGTAAGAGCTCTAAGTTGAAAATTTGGACATATTAATTCCTTAGCATCTTTCAGAACATCAGCTACATGGCTGAAAATTTCCATTTACAGCGGCTCCACTGTCTATGAGAGCACGAAATGAAACGCCTTCAAGTTTAACACAAATTATTGGTAAATTAGCTGGCAAAAGGGACATATCAGTTAAAGGATCTATATGGGGACTCATGGAGTGTTGCGATCTGGTACAAACTCCCCCTCATTTAGTTTGGGTGCCTATTATATTCGTCACCAGCGTTAGGAACTTGCCCTTGAGTAGAAGTTGACGGGCCCTGATTCGTATTAGCAGATGCTTGTGCTGCCATATCTCGCTCTTTTTTTCTGCAGACTCTACTTATATGTCCTACCTTTCTGCAATAATAGCAGACTACTGAACGCTGGGAGTGTGGAGGATATGAAGGCTTTTATGGCAAAGAATTTTGCTAGCCCTGTAACGATGCAATTTGCACCTTCATTTCCTCAATTTGTCGAGTTAAAAGCTCCAATGATTTTGTATACTGATCCATAGTGGATCGAAAAAGTTGCACCATCTCACTCTCATTTCTGGTAGGCCGTGCACTCACTATGTTAATATCCAAGGCATAAGACTGAAGTGCCAGCTCAACACGTTTGGCCAACTCGGTGGCCTCCTGAAATGTCTTTGGGTCCGCAATCACTACCTGTGCACGAATGTTAGCGGCTGACCCTGCCTTGAATTGAGAGAGAAGCATGTTATCGGAAAATCCCTTAGGAATTTCCTCACCAACTGAAGACTTAAGAGTCTTTTGAGCAATCCCCTCTAACCTGGTAGTGAAGTCTCTGACTGGTTAATATTTTGCTTGCAATTTGTAAGATTTGCAAAATCTTGAGCGAAATTACTTGTCTCCGCCAAATGATTCTCAAAACGTGCTCTAAATTCCTTGAGAGACTCAAAAGTAGCCTCTTTTAATGTAGAGGTGTAAAATTGAAGGGCAGAGCCCTCTAACTTTAATTTTGACAATGCGATGGCCTGTGCATCAGTCCAAGATGCGAACGGTGCTATCTGCACCAAGTAATCGAAGAATACAGTAACATTTTTGCCATTTAAATTAGGCAACATATGGTGATGAAAGAAAGGTTGGGAAAACACACAGCAATGGCATTGCCACTGGTACCACTAGAATTAGGCATGACTTAAAAAATTTTAAACACTTACTGCAAAATTTTAGAAGATATGAAAAAGCACAAATATGAATATTAAAATTTAGTTCACCTTATCTGGACAACACACACAAGGGTAAAAGGGCAAGAGCCTTCACGGCACCATTTTGTAGTATTGCAATTTCTCGCAACACCTAGCAAGTAAAAAACATTAAATTTTGCACAAGTAACCCAAGTTCTAAACTTACCGCCCTTGTGTGTAAATAGTCGAAATAAAACAGAACTAGATAGGATTGAAATGCAGTTTATTAACAAAATAAATTAATTAAACATAATATGCAGTATGAAAAATGCTTCTTCAACACATGGCAGGTTATACGGTTAAAACTCACTTTACAGTTGGTAAATAAAAATAACATACTAAACTAGGTTGCGACCAGGGCCGTGCCGTGCTATGATGCAGAGAGGTGGCTGCATCAGGCGACACTTCAAAGGGGCGGCTGGTCTAGATTAACCATTATCTACTTGTAAAACACGTAAAATTTGATTTTTTTTTTTTCCTTTTAGAAAATTAACGATCATTTATTGCTGTCAGTTGGGGGGCGGATGAAAAAGTTGTGCCTTTGATAGGGGCAGATTTATAATTTTTTTTTCTGCGAGGTGCAAAGCTTGAATACTAATTCAGAATTGCATGAAATATGTCATCATTGTCCGAAAGACCAGTTTATCTTGTCTAAATATTTGTTCAGGGGAGCATCTCTTCTGTTCTTTATCCATGGGTCTATCTGCCTTCACTCTTTGCTAGGAGCGGCAGAATCCTTATCATTGAATTCATTGTAAGGAGACTAAAAGGATTTTTTAAAATATGGTTGTATATCGGACAGACATTAATTTAAGTAGCTTTAAAATAGTTATTTTCATTTTTGGATTATATACAATCAGTTTTCTTTGCTTCAGCTATGAAAACATAGTGAAAAAACATTTTTGCCCGTCTAGGTATGGGCGTCCACTCAAGGAGCTGCTTAAAATAGGTCTGCCGCAGGTCTGCCTTATGTGACCCTTTTCATACTCATTTAAGCGTAATAAATTTACACATACATACAATGCCGTCTTAGCACATATGCAAACCCAGCTGTCACCAGGGGCCGCAACCCAAAACGGGCCTCAGCTTGAAAAAAGCTTTTCCCAAAATTATTATTTCGAAAAAAAAAAAACAAACAAACAAAACTTTAAACCTTGTCTGATGTCTGATGTCAAACTTAAGAAAACGTCTTCAGGCTTATGAAATAACTCTCAAAAAATTTGGGTTTTTCGAGAGGAAAGCAAGGAAGACCTTATATTTGATAGCATGCATCTAAAATATTACATAATGGAAGAAGTAACAACTCTGCGAGAAATTTACCGATATAAACTATCCGAAAATCAGCAGAAGGAGCAGAAAGGAATAGAGTACATTGTTCATGATTCTGAAGAGTAGGCCAGTAGTTGTGATTCGAAGAGGACAACTTTCAGCATTTCACCTTTGTATTATCATTTGCATACTAGTACACCACTTCTTCTTTCCACCTTTCCCAATGTTGAAATCGCCATGCGACAGAAGGAGTACTATGACCCAGGGACCGATCTACACACTTGGGGGCCCAGGGCACAGATACTTTTGGGGCCCCTGCACAAAATTTTTCTGCAGGATATTACTTAATTAAATTAAGTTAAAACCAATTATCATTCCTAAGTTAACCATACGTAAACATTTACAAATCAGTAAAATGTCACGACAGATACCACTTATATGAATTTTTTGATTTTTAAATGTTTTTATGGGTATTTACAGCCGTCACACACCTTTGAAAAGATAAAAGGATGAGCATGCTGAGGTGTCCGAACGAATTTGCGAATATCGAATTTATCGAATGTTGAATCGAATGCATAATTTTTAGCGTTACAAGTTACATTAAATTAAAAATTTTGAATATTTGTGATGGAATGAAGTAATCGGAAATTTTTCTCTTGTGAGATAATTTTGGTAGCTATTATCTTATAAATAAAAATGAAATTCTGTTTGTTTGTTTGTTTGTGGATTTGATTCGTATACAAATCCACAAAAATGGACCTATCGGCCTGTAATTTAGCACAGATATGTAAAATAATATAGAATAAATAGTCCACTTTAAAACTTTGAAAGTCCACCCGTTCCCGGAATTTAAGAGATTTTTTATGCTCTTCACGCAAAAAGCTTTCCGTAATTGTAACCCCTGTAGTGAAAAAAGTGTGAAATAAGGATCGTGGTTGCCATGTGTGGCGGTTTTGCCGAATAAAATGTTTTAAATTCTTAAAGTAAAAATAAAAGAATAATAATGATTTTTTTTTTATTTTTTATTTGTAAGGTTATTTTTAAAAAAAATTATAATATCATGTGCATTAGGGTGATTCATAAAATTCAAGTTTTTATTTTTTTGACTCTCAACCCATAATATCATTCTATCTACTAAAATATGAATTGGTTATTAATTTCAGAATTTTTTATTGATATTTAAAGGTCGCTACCAACTCTCAAAGTTTAAAAATTAACTGCAATAACGCCCTTTTGGGTCTATGCGTTTCCTTCTCTTCTCTACTTCTGGCCACCCCTATATCAAGCAAGTACCAATAAATTGAGCACCTCGCACTGCAGGTGGGGGGGGGGGGGGAGAAAAAAGAAAAAAAAAAAACATTTTATGCATATGCCATTCCCCAGGTTTAGTTAGCTGGACTGATATTTACAACATAAACAATCCTGCTTCTTACCCAGAGATAAAATCATTGAAATCCAAAGTGGCTGTGTTCGCTCGTGAATGCGACTTACTTTCGTTTTTTTTTTTTTTTTTTTTTAGTGTTGTAATATTATTCATATAATGGCTTCAGATGTTATAAAAACAAGAAAAAGAGATGAAATATGGTTAATCGGACACACTTGCTCAGAATTAGTGCAAACAAGATTACCCTCAGTGCAAGAAGTAATGAGTTTATTTTTTCACTATAAAAATGTAATGAAAAAAGTGAATAGAGAATCAGCGTCATTAACTGCTGGTGGTGTGATGGCTATATGGGAAAAAGCAAGTATTCCCACCAAGGAAAAGCAACATGTTATCACAAAAATACTCAAATATTTCAAGGAATGGCAGAATTAAAAAAAAAAATAATAAAGAAAATAAGGCAAAGCGTTCAGCAGCAAAGAAAACAAGTGGCAATCAAATTTAAATGTTCTGTTTGATATAGCTCACTCTAATGAATATTGACGAAGATAAGCAATTTCTTTTGAACCAAAGAAAAATGAGCCGTCTTGGACGAATCGGTAAGATTGATAAACAGTATGCTAGAAAACTTGCTAAACAATTAGAAAAAGAAGTTAAGTTGGAAAAAATGAAAGAAAAATAAGCAATAAATAGACTAACTGAAAAATACGATTTATTGTCATCTTCAGCTACTTCTTCTACAGAGGACAGGAGTGATAGTGACATGAGTCAAAGTCGTCCTAATTCTCTGAAGCCAGGACCTTCTTCAAGGAAGGATTTTTCGATACCAAGGAAACGAGGCCACAAAACAATCCTAGATTCTAATTTAGCAACTAGTATCGATGCCGCTAAATTGAGCGACCGGAAAGCAACTGTTGTTTTGACATCAACACTCAAAAGTGTAGGCTGTAATGTATCAGAATACAACGTAAGCTATTCCTCTATACGTCGCCAAAGAATGAATACAGTCAACTCCCTCTAATCCGCATTCACTGGGACCAAGGGTTGTGCGGATTACAGGATTTTGCGGATTATAGGTCATTTTTTTGGTTTACATTTTTATATTTAGAATTTCCCTTTAAATTATAGTCAATTTACTGTAAACAAATAGGAACTGATGAAAGAAAATGCATATGCTGTTGAATAAAAACACAATTAAATGTGAATATAAATACAATAAATAATACAATGAAATTTACAAAGAATTTACTAAAGGACTGATGAAAGAAAATATTTATGATGCTGAACTAAAACACTATTTTTAATATTAAATACAATTACTAATACAAAATTAAAAGAATAAATTCCCTCTAAGTTTTTATTTATTTTTCATTTTTCAAACATTGCAGTGATTGTAATTTGTTTAAGAGATTTTAATTTTTCTTCAGAAATTTTGTCCTCAAGCCTTCTAATTGTCAGTAACTCTCTGTCACTGACAAATGATTGCTTTTGCAAAATGTTTAAAGACTTGTCTCTCATAGCTAACCCTTCTTCAAAAGTAATAGTACAGTAGGGGGACCCCAAATCCGGAAATTTTTCAACAAACAATTTTTTTTAAAGGGCAGTTGTTGTTGTTGTTTTTAATTTCTTTGAAAGACCATTTTTAACTAAATCTATTATAAAATAAACAAGCTCAATCAGAAAGGGAGGAATTTCACTGGTCGCTCGCAAACAGGGGGGGGGGGGGACATGCGGTGCATCATTTGTATATTTGATATCTCAGTATTACATTAATTTTAGACCTTGCAAGGTAATTTTCCCTTTCTCGTTATGTAAAAATATTCTATGCTATTATATAAGCTTTAAAGAGGAATAGAATGTTATCCTTTTCACACACACATACATGCATTACATTTCAAGCGCTGATGATTCATTATTTTTGCTGGTGCTCCTCCGGCAGTTAAATGTAAACAAAGAGAAAGGCCATGTGGTCTGTTTATGCTTTTCTTTTTTCCTTCCTACAGAACTACAGTAATGTGAAGAAAGTTTTGTTGCATAATAAATCGCTAGACAGAAGATCAAAAGGGTGAGGTGGGGGGGGGGGTGGATCGGAAAATTGCACAATTGCTGTGTAGCCTGCCAAATCGCGGTTTGCGTTTAAAGTTAAACATATTGTCACCCAATTTTAATTGCAACGGTCAATCTTTACGATCGTCTCTGGAAAGAGTGAAGCGATGTGATCGGATGGTGCATTGCTTCCGAGTTCGTTATTTACATCCATTCACTGAACACATGCAACTTAGGATATAAGTTTCTGTACTTTTAATTACATGATAATATACTCAAATATATGAAATTATTTACTTCAAATACCTGTGGAAAAGCATTAATAAATGTCTTTATAACATTCAACCAATCAAATAACTTCTATAACAGTAATATTACCAATCAAATGCCGCTCAAAATGTAACCAAACTAGTTTGTTTACATTTGAAATATATCGCGGATTACAGGCGTTCGCGGATTATAGAGTCGTGGATTAGCGGGAGTTGACTGTAATAGACTGCAGCTTGCTGAATCAATAAAATCTGATTTCCAACCCCAAACTACACCCATGAAGTAGTAGATCGTCTACCAATCTTGGTATCTGGAAAAGGCGTGGACCAGCTTTTGGCCATTGCAAAGGAGATGGCAAAGGAGAAACCATGGCGTCTGCTATTTTCGAGACAATTTCATCGTGGAACGTACGTGATAAAATAAGATGTATGTGCTTCGACACAATATATGTATGTGCTTCGACTGCAATTTTTGAACCATCTACTTGGAATTGCGTTCAAACTGCTGCGACCGATATAATTACTTTTGCTCAGAATCAACTTCAACAATTTCAGCCTCGTGACAATTACAAGGAGCTCCTTCATTTAATCATTATCTTTTTAGGAGGGATTCCTAAAAGCGGTATCTCATTCAAAGCCCTTTCTGGAATGCATCATGCACGTTGGATGGCGAAAGCTGTATATGCATTGAAAATGTTTCTATTTAAGTACCAGCTTCAGATCACAATTAAAGAAGCTAAAGCCATTATGGATATCTGCATATTTGTTGTACTTGTCTATGGAAAATACTGGTTTACAGCGCCAGTGGCTTATATGGCACCTGAAAATGACCTGAAGATTTTGAAGGACATAGTTGAGTTCGAAAAACATGATACAGTTTTAGCATATTTGTTGGAGGAACGTCAGTCGCCGGGAAAAAGATGTTGGGTCATCTTTGGTATCTTTCTGAAGAACTGGTGTCTCTAGCTTTTTTTGATAAGCGAATTTCTAATGAAACAAAACGCAGAATGATTTTAGCACTGAATAACGAAAGTTCGGAAAACAGTCCTAAAAAGGCATCTTTGAGGTATGATGCAATCAAAAATCAAAGTATCGAAGATTTCGTTACAACAAATACAATGAAATTTTCCAACACGACTGGTATTTCATGCAACTGGTAGTTCATACGACTGGTAGTTCATACAAAAAGATCCTGAGCTGTGGGAAGAAGAAGAAAGCTACAGGTCAGCTAAAGAAATTGTACAAAATATGAGAGTCGTTAATGATATAGCTGAACGAGGTGTTGCTTTGATGGAAGAATACAACAAATTACATACAAACGATGAGGAGCAGAAGCAGTACTTGATGTTGTTACTTAAGAATTATAGACAGAAAAACCCCAACGTCAATAAGTCAAATTTTATATAACATTTTTTCTTTCTTTCTACTTCGAGGTTTCAACACTGTTATTTAGTATTTTCATTCATAAAACTGTATTCTGATTGTAATAAAATTATTTATTTAAAAATTTATCGTTTTTGCTTCATTTGTCATATTTCAAAATTCAGTAGCGACCCTTAAATATCAATTAAAAATTTTTGAAAAAATACTGGTTTGTTTTCTAGTGGAATAGACCATTTTTAGGGGTTGAGAGTTAAAAAAAAGGGGAAAAAATTTTTTGGGGTCTTTTATGAATCACCCTAATGTGCATGGGAAATCAGAGCAGGAATGAAATGTTTTATATGCAAAACAATAAGAATTGAAGATTTCTGAGGCTAATGTGTAAAATTTTTTAGTTTGGTGAAAAAATAAAGTGGCTGAAATATCGATTTTGAGTAAGTGAGTTCTAGCGGTTTGCACAGTTTTCGGCTTGGCGCAATTTATTGGGAGCTTAAGGAAATAGATTTTTGAAAACAAGTGCAAAGGTTTTATTAGAATACAGCGTTAAATTTTAATGATCCGTGAAGAAATAATGCAGTTATTAAGGGATTTCAAGCGATCTATCTTCAGAATTCTCGCCAATTGAGTACATTGATTTAAGTTCGGAGAATTCTGCCAAATTTCAGAAAATTGAAATCTTCTCATTTAGTACATCGGACTAACGATGAATAAAACACGTTATAGTTGATAATTTTAAAAAATTCAGCTGTATTAAGGGATTCCACTTATCAAATAAATGCGTGCTTTACTTTTTGGCAGTCGAACCATTTCCCATATTGATTGCTGCTAAGTCAATGCTTCGAATGATTCCCTGAAAAAACTCTTGCAAAATGGCGTATGTTGGCACTTTGGCGAGGCTTAGATTTGAAACTGGATTTTATTTGAGACTGGTATATATAATGACACAGGTTATAGATAAAATGAATGTTGGTACATGTGTATGAGGTTGAAAAACTCCAGCACCGTTGAGCACCGTTGCACCATGAAATTTGGTTCACCTAAGTCTTTTATCATGGAGAAGGTTTTTATGCTATCCGTTTTCCTCTAACTTGCCACTTGGTGCCGCAGCACAACGTTGAATTCTATTCTATTTAGCCGTTTGCTATGCGAATATAATCCAACCAATTTCAATGAAATTTGGTACACGTGAATATTAAAACACGGAGAATATATTTCACTATCCATTTTGCTGTAACTTACTGCTAAATGGCGCTGCAGCGCATCAACTTCTATACCATTCGACCAATCGGCATAAAATTTTTTATACTTACACGTTTGAGTACAAAGAATATATTCTAACTGCGTTCCTTTTGCTGTTACTCACCACTAGATGACACTGCAATGCATTATTATTTTAACTCCCCATTAGATGACGCTGCAGCAGGCCAAATTCTTGACCAATCAAACGGTCGCTATGAAAATCAGTATCGCTATGAAAGTCGCTATGAAAATCAGAATTCTCGCCAATTGAGTACATTGATTTAAGTTCGGAGAATTCTGCCAAATTTCAGAAAATTGAAATCTTCTCATTTAGTACATCGGAGTAACGATGAATAAAACACATTATAGTTGATAATTAAAAAAAAATCGGCTGTATTAAGGGATTCCAATTTTCAAATAAATGCGTGCTACTCTTTGGCGGTCGAACCATTTCCCATATTGATTGCTGCTAAGTCAATGCTTCGAATGATTCCCTGAAAAAACTCTTGCAAAATGGCGTATGGCGGCACTTTGGCGAGGCTTAGATTTGAAACTGGATTTTATTTGAGACTGGTATATGTAATAACACTGGTTATAGATAAAAATGAATGTTGATATGTGTTTATGAGGTTGAAAATCTCCAGCACCGTTGCACGATGAAATTTGGTTCACCTAAGTCTTTGATGGAGAAGGTTTTTATGCTATCCGTTTTCCTTAACTTGCCACTTGGTGCCGCAGCACAACGTCGAATTCTATTCCGTTTAGCCGTTTGCTATGCGAATATCGTCCAACCGATGTCGATGAAATTTGGTACACGCGAATATTAGAACACGGAGAATATTTTTCACTATCCATTTTGCTGTAACTTGCCGCTAAATGGCGCTGCAAAGCATCAACTTCTATACCGATCGGCATAAAATTTTTTATACTTACACATTTGAGCACGAAGAATATATTCTAACTGCGTTCCTTTTGATGTTACTCACCACTAGATGACACTGCAATGCATTCTTATTTTAACTCGCCACTAGATGACGCTGCAGCAGGCCAAATTCTTGACCATTCAAAAGGTCGCTATGAAAATCAGTATACATAGGTATTTGAACAATGAGAATATTTTGGCGTTATCCATTTTGCTATAACTCTCCACTTGACGGCGCTGTAGCAAATCATTACTTTAATTAACCACTAGATATCCCTGCAGTGTATCACTTCTTGACTGTGCAACTGATCGCTATGAAAATAGGTATACATAGATATTTGAACACGGGGAAGAGTTTGGCGCTATCCATTTTCCTATAACTTACCACTAGATGTCGCGTCAACACATGAACTTCAGGACTGTCCAGCCGATAGTCATGAAAATTCGTATACATCGATATCTGAATGCGAAGAATATTTTCGCTGTATCCGTTTTGCTAAAACTCGCCACTAGATTGCGCTATGCCGCATGGCCTTCTGCACCGTACAAACGATTGCTTTGCAATTCGGTATGCATGATTATTGGACACAATATAACGCGATATCCATTTTGCTATATCTGTTTATTAGAATGAATAGTAATCACCACAAATCTTAATATCAAAAAGTCCATTCATTCCCGTGCGAAGAACGGGTACTTCAGCTAGTGATTACATAAAAGGAAGTTTTGGGAGGCCATAAAAATCGGGGGCCCAGGGCATGTGCCTCGAATGCCCCGCCGTAAATCAGTCCCTGCTATGACCGATAAAAGGTTGAATTATTCAAGTATTATCAGTATTGAGAGCGAAATACAGTCGAGAGCCAAAAATCCGTCGACCTAAAATCCGCAAACGTACGAAATCCGCACACCTTCTCTGGTGTAAATAATGAAATTCAAGTCATCTGCCAGTGATGAAATTGTTGAAAAGTGTTTTGAATCCAGATAAATATGATTCTGATGATGAAAACTTGGGTAATAATAATAATAAAATCCATTTGATTAAAGTTTAAAGTTAGGAGAAGAATACCTTAAATTTTTAGAACAGCAAAGTTCTGTAACAAAACAAGAATTAATAATAATATACATTTTGCAAAAATAAAGAAAAGAAAGAAAGAAAAAGAAAAAAAAGAAACAAAGTAGAAAAAATATTTAATATTCAAATCGCCATAGAACATGCTTTCAAAATTTGAAAAAGGAAATTTTGGAACCATTTGCTTTAGTCTTCATGCAATTTTTTCTTTTTTTTCTCTCATACTTTTGTATTTAATGTGAAAATATAGTGAAATACTTTTGACTGTTTTTATTTCATTGTATTCTACTTTTTTAAAATCAGAAATGTAATGATTTATCTTTTACGGCCCGGAATCTGCAAAATCCTAAAATCCGCACAAGCCATGCTCCCAAGTTGTGCGGATTTCTGGCTCTCTACTGTATATTCAAATAAAATTAATAAGTGCTTTAGTACTGCACAATTTAACAGGCTATATTAAAACATCAACTTAATTGCAAAAGAATATTTGCACTAGGGTACCTAGATTGATTTTTAGTAACATAAAAATTTTACCAGTGACGTGCATTACGCCCAAGCAAGAAGGCAGAATATGGGTAAGGCAGAATATATGTTTCGAAGTGTCGTCTCTGATTGGCTAATTCTCTGATGAAGTTATGTTTCTATAGCAACACTCCCTCAGCAGACATTGCAGATGGATTGATCTCACGGCAGAGAAATGAAGAGTCAGAAAGAAAATATACTTGTTTATCCACTTGACATTTATCTTTGTGTTAAGAAATTATGAATAAATAAGGTAGATGGTATTTTCTTTCAATTTGTGATAGAAAGCAAAATTTAAAAACAATAATAGCCTTATTTTCAGTTGCCCAAGCACTGCTTGGGTTGCTTGGGCGGAATGCACGTCACTGAATTTTACTAAATGCATGGTAGACACAGAAATTAAAACACTAGGATGACCAATGCAACAGTCCAATCCCTTATTTTTTTTTACACTTTATAGATTGAACATGACGGCCGAACAAAAAGAAAAACGAGCGAACATGTAATGCTCTGGCCTTACACTACATTCTAAGATGTTTAAGTAACTCAAAAAGTGTAGGCATTACTTGAATTTTGCTATTTAAATTTTGAAGTTGGGTAATAAATGAAATATGCTAAAGGTGAAAATAATTAAAAAATATATATATAAAACTAAAAAAAAAGAAAGGGACAAGGAAAAGTAAAAAAAAAATATTAATAAGAAAAGGGGGGGAGGCAGAATATGCAAACAGTCCTCCATATTAAGACACAATGAGATGCATTAATTCTTGGATGACACTGATACAAAATCTTCTTGATAAAAAAAGATCAAGCCCTCAAAAGATAGTCAGTGCTATAGTCAGGCCCTGGTGAACATGACGAAGTCTTGTTGGATATACATCCACGTTTTGTTAGATATGCACCCGTTCGGGTTCAATGTATGACTAAAGTTGAGAGGTTTAATTATGAAATTAATTCATTAATTAGCAGAGTAATTGAACTTAAGCAGAATGGAAACGTTGCTGAAATTAAGCC
This sequence comes from Cheiracanthium punctorium, assembly GCA_038373885.1. Lineage (NCBI taxonomy): Eukaryota > Metazoa > Arthropoda > Arachnida > Araneae > Cheiracanthiidae > Cheiracanthium > Cheiracanthium punctorium. The sequence continues at coordinate 137,811 of JAWZYV010011748.1, forward strand.
TAAGTACCTGAAATAAAGATTGTCTTGTTTGAAACTCATTAAAGAGACTTTCAGTTAACTAACAACATTTTAGTTTATTAACATTAAAAATATTCAACAAAAACAATTTCAAAATGACTAGGTGGATGTGTTAAAATGCTATTGTGTTTTTAAGTTTAAAAATTTACAAGTCATACCTTTTCAATTGTAAAGCTGGGATTTCTCCCTCGACGACTCTCTTCACGACTGGGTTGGATCTGAGGACTCCACTGGGACTCTTGATTGCGACGAATTCTTTCTGTGCAGTTCTCCCTAAAATGACCAGGTTGGTTGCATTCGTAGCACACGACTGGCCTTTTATACATGCCGACAGTGTTGACTTGGGCTAGGGAGTCTTTTTCACGGAGTTGAAGTCTCACTTCCTTGGCATTCAGAGCTTCACAAATATTTTTAAAGGTAAATTGCTCATCAGGCCAGCTAAAAATGGTCTGAACAATTCTATCGAATTGATATGGAAGATATCGTAACAATTGGAAGCTTAAATACTTTTCACTGAATGCGGAATCAAGGGGTTTCAATCTATTATAAACCTTGAGTAATCTGGTAGAGAATATGAGGACTCCCTCACCTCCGGAGATCTTTAACTCACAGAGTTCAGAGAACGTTGTCATGTGATTCGCTCAGCTGTCAGGTCTAAAGTACTTATTGATAACTTTCAAGCAACTACGGGGTCTTCAACACCCTCAAGAATTCGACGACATTCTTCATTTATATTTAAATAGATGAGTGATAAGGCAACATTCTTATTTTTATTATATTCTTTTAAAGCTTTGAGGTATTCAATGTCCTCAGCACTACCGGCTTTAGCATCAGCTTTTTCGGGATGTTTTTCTGATTCATCTACCACTCCCCATAATTTTTTTCCATCAATACAAACTTGATGTCAGTCTGCTGTGTTTCAAAGTTGTTATTATTGAGCTTAGAAATCGTGTAAGTAGCCATGGTTCAAAGAAATTTTCTATTACTCTCAAAACCCCCTTTTTTTTTCAAAGATTACGTTTCTTACAGCCCCCCCCCCCCTACTAAAACTTTCTGTTATACTTTAAGGTAGGGTGAGAAAAAGGTATTTAGAAAAAGGTTTCTTTTAATTTTAAATTTAATGATATATTTATTCAAATTTTACTGACAACCGAATCGGTCCAAAATTGAAATGCTTCAGGCACTAGGCCAAGTACTGCTCATAACCGTTTTGTTGGATATACACCCACCTTTTGTTAGATATGCACCCGTTTGGGTTCAATGTATGACTAAAGTTGAAAGGTTTAATTATGAAATTAATTCATTAATTAGCAGAGTAATTTAACTTAAGCAGAATGGAAACGTTGCTGAAATTAAGCCTAAGTACCTGAAATAAAGATTGTCTTGTTTGAAACTCATTAAAGAGACTTTGAGTTAACTAACAACATTTTAGTTTATTAACATTAAAAATATTCAACAAAAACAATTACAAAATGACTAGGTGGATGTATTAAAATGCTATTGAGTTTTTAAGTTAAAAAAATTACAAGTCATACCTTTTCAGTTAGAGAGATCTCAATTTTAACTTACATAGTGAATGAAGAAGAACCATGGCTTTACACTGAGCTCAGGAGGTTAATAACAGTCAATACTCATATGGAAGTAATGCCGGAGTGCAGAACTGAAATTTAAATACTACTAACAAATCTTATCTTAAATTTCATCTTCATTTATATCGCGGGAGTAGACTCGGCCCATTTTAATCTTGTAATATCGACGTATAACGCTACTTAGGAATAGCTGGCTTCATGCTTCACAACTATACTACCAAATTATGGATAACTGGTACACAGGGGCGTAGCCAGAAATTTTTCATGGGGGGGGGTTACGACTACTACAACTCATATATATGTATACGTGTTTGTGATAATGTAGTGAAGAATATACATTTTGTATGGCAAAAAATTCCTCATGGGTGGGTTATGACCCCCCTAACCCCCCCCTTGGCTACGCCCCTGCTGGTACACTATGATTAAAGTAACATCTTCAGGAAAAACTTCCACAGAACTCTGGCACTCTGGAACTAACTTCGACAAAGAAATAAACTAAGATACAGACATCACCTTGAAGCGAAACAAAAACTCGAAACTGATTACTGCTCAGAAACACGCAGCTTATATATGCTCCGACTGGGATCCGCCCAACAGTTACGAAGCGAACGCTGAGCACAGATGTGTGCGGCTGCTGGTATGACGCGGCCCGATCGCGACGTCACTTAGGAGGAGCATGATTTGTTGTTGAGGCTGTGATGTCGCTACTGCTCCGTGGTTGCATAGTCCTCGTTCAATATGGCGATTCTGCTGACTTATGTTTTTGGCTGAGATACTGTTTAGATTTTAATATAGAAGTATATGGAGTAAGTAATAGATTTAAATTGTTTTCATTTGAGTTTAAAATTATAAAGGTGACTAGAATAACGTTTTTAGATACCAGTACATAAGCTGGTTTAAGAACTGTGTGCTCCCTGATACTAGTGAATACAACAAACCGTTAAACCACAAAAAGTTAAAACTTGAACAAACATTTATTTAAACAAAAACATTAATAGATACAGCACTGGACTTCAGTGCTTTCAAAAACTGAATACTGATGCATTAGCACAGTTTCTTATATATATGCATTAACCAATAATAGATTGCCATGTCATCATCCAATCACAGGTTGCCATGTCATCCAATCACAACAAGCCTAATGTTATTTGCATAAACACTGAGCAGAGGGCTTAGTGGAACAATTAAATATAAAAAATTAATTATTGACAAATGGTTGTTTATAAATAATAGGGGGTTATAAAATTTCAATTAAAAAAGTTATGATTTGATATGACATTTAGAACTAGAAGGTTCAGTTGCAGTGAAGCAACAAAAATACTAACTTTAACTGAACTGTAACTTTCACTTGAAGTGGAAGTTTAATGTGTGCATTAGAGATGAGTTCGGGCTCATTTTTTGAAGCCCGAGCCCACCCGAGCATGAGGACTTTTAATCTGAGCCCGCCCGAGCCCGAGCCCGAAATTTCAGCTAAAGACAAATAAATTTAACTACTTCAATTATAGGATATAATAAATTTTGGAGCTTCACACACCTTCTAGTCCCCCGTGCCGCTATTTTTTAAAAATAAGTACGTCTATTTATCCCATGAATCACTTTTTAAAATCTGTTTCAAGGAGTATGTTCAACAAAGGAGAAATTTTTCACGAGCCCGAGCCCGAACGCAATCGTGATTTACAGAGCCCGAGTCGGGCCCGGGCTCGGGCTCGGGCTTTCGGGCTCGGGCTGAGCCCGTCTCATCTCTAGTGTGCATCAATAAGAGTTTGTTTACATCTTTGAGGAGGGCTTACTTATGCATTTTAAGTTGCAAATTAAGTTTTAAGGAATATAATTATGCTTTACTAGATTGATATTTGCTTTTAAGATGTTATTTGAAAGTTAAATGAAATAAAGATTTGGGAAACATAAAAGAAATGTGCTAACCAACACAATGCCCCTCTTTCCCAAACATACTATAATCTAAGTCTCCAAAGGGTTTTTTTTTTTTTCTTCCTAACTTAGAAAACATTAAATGAATACATACAATTTAATTAAGTAAAAATGATCTTAAATATTCAAAACGACTCCTCTTGAGAGATTTTGTTAATCTAATCTAATATATAAAATTCTCCTGTCACAGTGTTAGTCACCTAACTCCTCTGAAACCACTCGACCAATTTTAATAAAATTTTCTATGTATATTCGTTAGGTCATAGAATAGGTTTTTAACTATGTCTCATACCCCTAAGTCATAAGGGCTGTCCACCCCAATATGTTTAGCCCCAGAGTGCTATTAATTTCAATCAGGATTTCTGTGTAGACATTAGTGTGTCGAGTCACTTTTCAAATGTGTTTGCCAGATAATGTGGATAGGGGGGGGGGGGGGGGGGCGTTAATAAAATGTTGAAAGTCGCACGAGGTTTGCAATTTTTGATAATTGATCGCTAAATGTGGTGCCAAAACGTGACAATTTATTATAAATGTATTTCGCATATAGTTATAAAATGCCTGGCGTATATTGTAAAAGAGTTTTATTAGGCGATTTTAATATAGATTTCTATTCCGAAGAAGTGCTCTGTGGAACAAGAAAGGAAAACACGGTACACTCATGGATTATGATGCCCACCGAATTTCGATCGAATGGAAAAGTCTGGGGTTCAGTATTTTGAACCTGGTTTGTGCACCATTTGTGCAACTGCATGCCACCTCTCAGAAGGAGTTCAGTCAGTTCTGATCGAATTTGTTCAAAACTTTCTAAATTGGATGAGCCGAATAGGCAATCATCCATGTAAAAATCTCGAAGTACAATGTTCGAAGCTAAAGGAAAATCATTTCTTTCATCTATTGCGAGCTGTTGCAAAACACGCGTGGCTAAGTAAGGTGCACACGCAGTGCCGTAAGTGACAGTATTCAATTGAAAAACCTTTGTTGGTGAGTGTTGACTGTCCTTCCACAGGATTTTTTGAAGTTTAGTTTGCGAAGGATGTAATTCGATCATTCTAAACATTTGTTTAATGTCTGTAGTGAAAGCGTAAATATGTTTTCTAAATCGTATTAAAATAGAAAAGAGATCTTCTTGAATTACCCCCCCCCTTGCAGAGCAAATCGTTTAGAGAATTTTTCTGTGTAGTCTTGGCACTGGCGTCAAACACCACCCGCAATTTCGTGGTTTTGCTAGTTGGTCGCAAAATGCCGTGGTGAGGAAGATAGTAACCTTCATGGCAATCCTCATTTTCTTTCACCTCAACCATGTGGTGTAGGGCTTCGTATTCGGCTAAAAATCCAATATAAAGTTCCTTCATAGTAAGATCCCGGTCTAACCTGTGCCATAAATTATTTAACCTTTTCGAAGCAATGCCTTTGGAACTGCCTAACAATGTTTCAGAGCAATCTGGTTTGAATGGCATTTTAACAACATATCTGCCATCAGGCTTTCTAGAATGTGTTTTTTCAAATTGCTCATTACAATAATTCAATTCTTCACTAGCAACCTTTTTGGTATTTTCAACCTCTTCTACTTCCCAAAAAGCAGTCAATGCCTTATCGAGACGCTCTGATTCCACGGTTAAAAAACATGAATCGGATGTATCGATATCCGAATTTGAAGTGTTTAGAGCGCCCGATACAACGTGACCAAAAATAGTTTCAACTAACATTAACTGCGAATCATCAATTTTAATTTTATGAGAACCTAATAATTGATAAAATATACCAGCACCGATTAATGCGTTTATACGCTTCGGTCTATTCCAATCATTATCCGCTAGCGTTATATTTTCAAGTAATTTTAAATTGGATGTATGAATAAATGTGGGTGGAAGCTCTGCAATTTTAGGTACTATTAACATATCCAAGTGATACGACTTAGTTTTGTTTCTGTTTGTGAGCTCAGTACTAACAAAGCATTTTGCGGTTAAGCCAGTATCGTTTAAACCAGAGATTGAGACGAGCGTTTTTTGTTTCCGCAATCCTAATAACTCAGCGCTATAACTGGTTAGTAAATTCACTGTGGAACAACTGTCCAGTGCTGCGATTAATGGCCTATATTCACCAGACCAATCCCTTAAGTAAATCACAGCTGTGTTTAGAATTACACAAGAATTTTTTCTCTGCCGCACAAACAAAGTCGACTCTTGAGAGGTCGAGGGGGGGGTCTGGCGCCTCGCAGATAGGCGATGATTCATTATGTTCAAGTGGATTATGCAGGAGAGAATTGTGGCTTTTCGATTTGCATAAAAAACAGCAGTTTTTTGATAAACAAGGAGAGGAATGTTTATTAAGGCATGAAACACAGAGATTGAATTTTTTTACTATATCAGCTCGATTAGAGACATTCATTTCTCTAAATTTATGACATCTATAAAGAGAATGCTTCTTGTTACAGTTTAATACGCAGTTTGATTTTGTATTCGTTAAGAGTGACCTCTGAGGAGTTCGTTTATTACTAGGTTTAGCAATGAAAATAGATTTCTTTTTCTCGGGCAAATATCCCTGCAAAATTCTGCTACGTTCTTCCAAAAAGCTTAAGAAGTTTTCTAACTTCGGAATTTCATTTTTACTCAGTTTCATTTCGAAACTTTTTCGTACTTCTGGATCCAGTTTTTGGAACAAAATGTGCATAATTAATATATCTGATAAGTCATTTGACTTAAACTCTAATAAGTTTAATGCACGTAGGTTACATCGCGTGTTATCAATCACTTGCATTAATTGATTCGGTGAGTCAGGGACCCTTGAGAGATTTAATAATTTTACAATGTGGCAATCAATGACTGCTCGTTTATTTTCATATCTCTCTTCTAGAGAAGACCAAAGTGATTCATATGTATCTTGGGCCGATTCTAATCTTTTAGCTTCTCCTCTTAGACAGCCCTTGAGATAGCATAGTTGCTGAGTTGGGCTTAAATCTTTATTATTTCCAATAATTGATGTAAACTGAGCTTTAAAGTTTTGGAAATCTTCATATTTTCCCGAAAATAGTGGTAACGGTAAGTCGGGAATTTTAAAGTTACTCACATGAGAGGTAGTGATTTTACTTTTGTTTTTATTAGAGTCAAACTTAGAGAGTAAAATCATTAAGCCTACCTCTGCTTCCTCGAGTTTCTCTTCTAGTTCGGCTGACGATGCTAAGGCCTCCGTCACATCTGCTTTTTCTGGCAGTAGGGTGTAGGAACGAACGAGATCCGCAACGTTGTTTTTTAAATCCGTTGCTCCTTTTAGCTTGCTTCTAAGTAATATTAACACTTCCTCAGCATCTTGATCTGCTAGGTTTAAGTTCTTCGTAAAGTCGCAGAGTTTATTTATTTTTCCTTCGAGGACTCCTTTCTGGCGATTTAAGCTTGTTAAATTTGACATTACGCTAGTTGCTCCGGCTGGTCCAAGGACCAAATGTCGGGAGCCTTCAGGTAAACAGTGGACTGTATTTAATTAGTAAGATATTTTATTTTTGTAGATTGTAATAACAGTTACTGCCAAGGGGCAGTTTTGTTACATAAAGTTTTGAACTAGGGTTCAAATGAAGGAGCTGCTGGGAGCATCTGTACAATATGAGATCAAATCTGAATCTGAAGACAAAATACAGAGAAGGGTTGCAACCCATTCAAATAGTGTTGGCGCGTTGGCGTCAGACGGCAAGCGCGCCAAGGAGGTTAAATACAACTAATACAGAACAAGGGGGTTGATGAACGTAGGCTATACATCCCAGTCTCTTTAAATGTTTGACATTTGGCTTTCTGCCATACCACCTCTGAAAAGGAATGCATTGAATAGTCTTATGCAATGTACGATTCCTAAGGTAGTTAATAGCCATTACTGCTTCTATCCAATGATAATCTAGTAATTTAGTGGATTGAAAATAACTTCTAACACCTTCTAAAAGAGCCCTGTTATATCTTTCAGCGACCCCATTCATCTGCGGTGAATATACACTTGTTCTTTCATGTTTAATTCCGAATTCTTTTAATACATTAAAAATTCTTTGATTACAATACTCTAGGCCATTATCACTCCTAATCACCTTAACTTTCTTATTTGTTTGCCTTTCTACAGGGATGTTAATTCTGCGCTGATTGCGCCGAAACACAAATTCTTGCGCCGAACTGCGCTTTTAGCCGATTTTTGCGCCGGTCTGCGCCGAATACGTCATTTTGACTCTTTCAGGGTGCGCCGAAACACAAATATTGCACCGAACTGCACTTTTAGCCGATTTTTGCGCCGGTCTGCGCCGAATACGTCATTTTGACTCTTTGTTAAATTTTTGCCACGCTCATTTATCTTTTAAAGCGTGTATGGAAAGCTAGTTAGCAGTAAAGCAAGATTCAAACTGCGTACGAAAGCTGCATTCCGAAGCCATTCTACCCGCCCCGGATTGGACCAGTCGGGCTTTGTTAGTCACCTCAATCAGGGCCGGCCAGATAGGCAAACAAGTACCATAATTTATGGAAGAAACGCTGCGGCGTATATGAGTTTAAAAAAAAAATAGTAAGTGCTGCGTTTCTACCGGGTGCGGCGTTTACAATATTTTTAATTGTTTTTAGCCGATCTTCAACGAAAAATCGAAAAATTCGTTTCATGAAAATTTTCTCAAAAGATGGCGCCACCACCGACACGTACTGTTTAGCGTGCACAGATCACAGCGTAGCGAATCAGAATGCGAACCTACCCCCATAGAAAAGAGGTTTGATCTTTGATCCAGTTTTGGAGAAAGTCAGAGCACCCTAAGATGGGTCCATGTCCCACCATGTCCCATCCCACTTCAGAGCACGGTCCCGTGCTCTGAAGTGGATGGCTTCATACATCCAACTGATGTCTCCTCAATTAAGTAAAAAGCAAAAAAAAATAGAAGTAAATCTTTTACATCTACATTTTAGAACTATAATTAAATTTTAATGAAGTTTTGAATATATATTTTGAAGGGTTAAAGTTCTGTAAAATACCGCAAAAGTGCACTACCCTCTATTAAATGCACCCGTTTTTCACATGAACCTCTATTGTTCTTAAAATACTGAATTTCAGCCAAAATTAGTCAATGTTGTGCACGGTGCGAGTTTAACCCTTCCTCCCTCCCCTCCCCCCCAAAAAAATAAATAAATAAAGTTAATCTGAAAGATTTTTTTTTTTTTCCGCCGTGCGGTTTGGACCCTGTGCATTCTATGGAATAAACACTGCCAACTGGTATGCTCAAGAAATGCTGAGTGCTTTTAAAATAAATCCCAATGTTATAAATATCAAAAATAATAAATAAATACCATCAAGAGTTGTTACACAACATTCAGTTTAAAGCAACAATTTGCTGAAGCAAGCTCATTACGTAATCAACAGCTGGCCATCCGCGGGGGGGGGGGGGGGGGGAATGTTTACTTTTAACTGTAGACTCTTCTCACACATCAATTGCTGTTTTCATTTTAATGGCGCCTGGTAGTCTATCCGAACTTCGTGCGGATGCAAGAAGGTTTTTAGAAGTTATTTTTTTATTTCTATAAATTTGCCTGTGAATATAAACATTGATATCTGATTATTTGAAAATAGAAATCGTAAGCTTCGTAAAATAGTGGCAAATACTTTAAAACATTCTATGGGAAGGGGCAGAAAAAAGGAGATTTTTTTACCGTTTATCCAATTTCTCCCGAAATATATCCGATCAACTTAATAGCTTTTTTAATAAATTAGGTCTAATAAGTAATGCAACGTATTTTTTATTTATTTATTTTTTGTTAATTAAGAAATTATTTTAGAAAACATTGAATTTTATCTGGCATTGACTTCTGACCACGATCACCCCCCCCCCTCCCCACACACACACACCAACGATCGCGGCTGCGGCGTTTTTGAAGATTTTCTAGCTAACTAAGCTCATTTTCGTGGGTGCGGCGTTTCTTCCATAAATTACGGTAATCATCGCAACGGGTACCGTTTTTTGTTTATGAAGGGGCACGATTTGCTATTTGGAGATGAAACATTATAGACCAATTCGTTTTTCAACATGTACACATGCATTGTCTTTTTGTTTTGTTTTTTTAATTGATATTGTACCTTTTTGAGAAAGAAAAATGGAGGAAAATGTTTTTTTGGTGCAAAATAAATCTGCTGTCTTTAAATGAAAACTTAAAAGAGAAATCAATACGCCTTTCATAACTTGTTATTCGAAAAGTTTTTATGTATTCACACTGTTTACAAAAGCGATTCATATGTTTTACCTTTTCGAGCTTAAAAAAAAAAAAAAAAGCCCCCTCCTCTGAAATGGGTAACGATCCGCCACAGCTCTATGTATATGTATTTTCCCGATTTGAACTGGCACTATTTTTTTCGGGCCCACCACTGAAGCAGGTCATGAGCCGCCACTGGCTGTTATAGAAAGTGGACAGATTCTATTAACGGAAGGGAAGGATAGACTTGCAATACCATTACAGCTATTAGAAGAAAATGAAAAAGCTCAAGAAGAAATTAATAAAAATAAAAAAAAGAATAAATAGACAACTAGATAACTTATGATACTTAATTTGTAATCTCATTATTAATTTCTCATAATCTTAATTTTTAACTTCCCATAATTCTTAATTTCTCTCAACAGTCATTAAATATATTTTGTTTACATTTGCTTTGTATATTGTGTTCAAGTATTATAGATGAATATGTAAATATTAGATGAGGTTAAATTACTGATACTAAAGCATATGCTATTAAAAGTACACACATTTAATTATTCTAACCATCAAATTTATTTTGTTTTCGATACTGCTTACCAATTACGTGTTGTTGTATAAGAGGTATAATATTTAGGTTTTCAAAAATCTCCATTTAGTACTACTTGTGATTTGTAATAGAACCAAAGAATGAGATAGAAGCTTTTGTTTTAAAATTTAGTTTTCATTTTATTTGTGCTCTCTTTTTCGAGAGGAAGATTCCCTAAATGATTCTGAAAAAGAATAAAAAAGGGACAGGGATTGGCAACCTGTGGCTCGCAAGCCGCATACAAATCATACTCATGGTTCTTGAGTAGGAAAAAAATGACTTAACCACAGAAAGGTTGCTGACTCCTGATATGTATTGTTTTTACCAAGTTGCTGATAGCATAGCCTGTATACACCCTTTTATTTCCACAGCTTTCCTAAAGTGCTTTCAAATAGTGTTTTGCTTTTAGCAAATGGTGTTTGCTCGCAAACTTTGCTTTTCTTGTATGCATTTATTGTGTTCCTTAATCTTCAATTTTATGCTCCAAAATCATGTTAATTCTGATCTCGAATCTTAGTTTTCCTCTCGGAAACTATTTTTTTGTGCTCCCGAGGTGCTCCCAAATGGAATTTTTCTGCTCCCGAGGTGCTCCCAAATGAAATTTTTTCTGCTCCCGGGGTGCTCCCAAATCGAGTGTTGGAGTTAACATCCCTGCTTTCTACCAGAGTTATAAATTCTTTAAGTTTAGGAAATACTTCATCTTTTGTTTTTAGGGAGAAACAAAATGTACGCCTACTAAAGTCGTCTATAAATGTTAAAATATATCTGTATCCCTTCATTGATGTTACTGGGGCCGGACCCCATACATCAGTATGTACCAGTTCTAATAAATTAGATGATCTAATTTCTGGTAACTTAGGATGACTACACTGGGTACTTTTAGCCAATTTACAAGCTTCACATATATGTTCTCGACATTGGCGGTTTTACGGGGGGGGGGGGGGGGTAATGGGGGTAATTACCCCTTCCAGGATTTTGAAAATGAAAGTGAAAAATAATTCTGCATGGGGAATTCACTGGGGTGAAATAAACAAACAGCACTAACTACTGATGAAACATGAGAACTCTTCAAATATAACAATTTTGATCGATGGGTGGAAAAGATGCAAGGTTATTATCTTCGGTATTTACATACGTACGTAAACTACATACGTATTGTATATACGTATGTAAATTTACATACGTATGTAAGTACGTCATTAATTATATGATTAATTAAACATTTATTTCACATTTGATGATTAATTAAACATTTTATCTCTATATGTAAACAAAGATTATCTGACTGACTGACTGATTGATCATCGCCCAGCCAAATCTAGTAGAGAGGTATAGACATGAAATTTTAGAAGCTTATAGCTTTTGTATTGTACCCAAGGCGTCATTTAAGAAGCAATTTTCAGAAATTCGAACCCAGGCAGGAATGGCTGCCCAAAACGTTCTTTTCAAGTTTCCCTTCATATCTCAGGGTTAAAAAGAGATAGCCGTACAATTCTTGCTTTAAAATGTAACAACACAGATACCTAAAAGTTGTTTTCGGGGTTTTTTAGAATTCGCACCCAAAAGGGTATAAGGTGCCGAAACGTTCTTTGACGTTCTTTTCACATTTCCCTTCATATATCAGAGAAGGAAGAGATAGCCGAAAATTCATGCTTTAAAATGTAACTAACACAAATACCTAAAAGTCGTTTTCATGGTTTTATGGTATTCACACCCAAACGAGGGTAAGGGGCTGAAACGTTCTTCAACGTTTTTTTCACATTTCCCTTCATATCTTACAGGAAAAATGAGATAACCTTAAAATTCTTGTTTTAAAATGCAACTAAGAGCAATACCTAAAAATTCTTCTCAGAGTTTTTAAAAATTCGTACCCAAACAGGGGTAAAGATCCAAAACGTTCTTTTCACGTTTCTCTTGATATATCAAAGAAAAAAAGAGAAAGCCTTAAAATACTTGCTTAAAGGTATAGGGAACTTGCTTAAAATTGGTTTTCTGGGTTTTTTGGAATGCGCATGAAAAGGGGGATAAGGGGCCAAAACGTTATTTTCGAATTTGCCATCATATCTCAAAGGGAAATAGAGATAGTCATAAAATTCTTATTTTAGAATGTAGCGAACAAGAATGCCTAGAAATCAGTTTGACGGTGTTTTAGTATTCGCACCCAAATGGGTGTAAGGGGCCAAAACATTCTTTGACGTGCTTTTCACATTTCCTTTCATATGTAAGAGGAAGAAGATATAGCCTAAAATTCTTGCTTTAAAATATAGTGAACAAAAATGCCTTAAAATCATTTCCAGGCATTTTTGTTCACTATATTTTAAAGCAAGAATTTTAGGCTATATCTTCTTCCTCTTACATTTCTTTTAATCTAGAATTCTCATCATAACGGGGATAAGAGGGTCAAAATGTTGTTTCCAAATTTTCCATCACATCTCAAAAGGGAAAAGAGATAGCCAAAAAATTCTTGCTTTAAAATATAGCTATCACGAATACATAACAGTGATTTTCAGAGTTTTTTAGAGTTCGAGTTCAAACAGTAGTGAGGGCTGAAACATTATTTTCATATTTGTCTTCATATATCGAAGGAAAGTGAAGATAGCCATAAAAAACTTGCATTGGAATGTAACGAACACAAATTCCTAAAAATCTTATTCAAATTTTTTAAAAATCGACCATTATAAAGGGTAGTTGACAAAAAAAAGATGTTTTTCACATAATAGTTATCTCTTGAGTGCTGTTAATTTTAGGACAAAGATTTTTGTTTACCTGGTGAAAGGGCGAATCATGTTTCAAGGGTTGCCAGATTAGATATGAAAAATCCCCAAGGTCCATTTTTGATGATTTATCGCCAAAACTGGTATAAAAGAAATAAGTTCCTGAACCGATATTTTCCATCTCTGTCGAGTGCCCCACCAGTGGCCAAGCGCATAACGCGTTGAACTGGGAGACGGAAGGTTTCTGGTTTAAAACCAGGTAGCGTCCGCCAACCTAACCGCTCAGAATTTTCCGTGTTTTCCTCCGGAACTTTGCGTAAATACATGTTAGGATCCCTTAGAAAGACCCCCCACGGATGGCACCCGCTCCTTGACATAGAGCCTACGTGTTACTAATTGGCGGTAATCCCACAACACAACAAAACACAACCGTCTTTGTCGAGAAATTGCCTAACCCTCCTGTTTATTTAATTGGAATATTGGTGTCTATATTCGAGTAAATAAAGGTGAGGTATAGTTAGAATATACCTGGTGAGGACTAGGCGATTTTAACATAGATTTCAATTTTGGATAACAAGAAGACAAATGCACGGGGAGTATGATGCACATTCCAAACAGTATTTAAAAAAATCAAGTATAGTTAGTCTATGCCTGAAGAATATTCTAAAACAGTTTTTGTAGGCGATTAAATATATAACCAAAATTGGTTTGATATCTGTTTACTTATTTTCATTTGTATTAGTTGGTTTTGACAATATCCATTCCTTGCGAAGAACGGGTGCTTCAGCTAGGTCATATATCTGAAGTGTATTGTGCAGTCAGAAGGGTCCCCTTTCCTCTGTGCGCCCCCCGGTAGTCAGTCCTTCTCTGAAGCACTGAGTTTATTTAAGATTATAAAGTATCATTACCCCTCCCAGACTGCAACTCTAGAACCGCCCTTGGTTCTCGACCACTTAATTTTGTAATACCATTTACCATCATCTTTTGAACCATTTCTCTTAATACACTAGTATTACAATGGCCATATCACTCCTGCCACATCATTAGAGAATTATGGTCAAGAGAAAAACATTGTTCACTTTTAGTATCATTTTCATTTGCCCTTTTGCATTCATGTGGTATCCCCCTCAAAATGTAAAATTTGTTACTACGTTTAGCTGTGTATAAATATTTCCATTTCTTCGAATATATTTTAATACCTCTATCTAATTTAACATGCATTCTCACATCATCCATTTTTGTCACGGATATTAAATTCCTTTGGACAGAGGGTACATATAACACATTCATCAGAGTAATAAGTACAAGCTTACCTCTGTCTCTGACATAGAACTTGACAAAACCAATTCCCTTGACTGGATGTGGAGTAGTACCCATTCGGACTACAGAGCCTGCTGGTGGTTCCCTCAAGTTAACGAAAAACTCGTTGTTTTGGCATATATGAGCGGTAGTAGCACTGTCTATTGTCCAATCTCTTGTATTCACTTGCTCACCAGAATAATTAGCTTCATTCTCAACTAATAAATCAGCTAAATAGCTGCAACCACTTTTCACATTCTTCTGCTTCCTTCTATATCCTCCAGTGCCCTTTGGCTTGTTTTTTCTTTCGTAACAATTTCTTGCAAAGTGCCCAGTTTTACCACATACATGACAGGATTTTGCAGAAGGTTTCTGGTCTCAAATTTCTTCGTTTAATTTCCTTTGATGAGATGTTATAAATGAATCTTGCATATTTCTTTCTTATTCCCTTATGCTTCGCCTCCCATATTCACCAAGTAACATCTCTTTAATTTTCTTAAATGTAAATTCTTTATCTTCTAAATTGTATATTTCCTTAACTAGACCATCATAATCTTCAGGCAGGAATCTTATAAGCTGATAGCATCTCTGTTTTTCATCTATTTCTTCACCAGCCTCTTCTACCCTCTTATATGCAGCTTCAAATCTTGCTATAAAAACAGACATGGGTTCTTCTGGATTCAACTTTACATTTTCATACTCTGTAATTAAATGGGCTTTTCTTGCTCTTGAGGTAGCTTGAAATGCATCTGCCAATGCCTTCCAGGCTTCAGCTGGATCTGCTATATCTTATATGATTTGCCTAGTTTCATAGTCACAATTAGCCCTAATTATATCAAGAGCCCTTTCCTTCAGTTGATCAACTTTTAGCTTTTCTAACACAGACAATTGTTCAGGTAGTACTGGCTGTGTGCTCTTGTCAATCCATTTTCAGACACCATCTTGTTCAAGAATAGTCTTGATGTTCAGCTTCCAAGTCCTGTAGTTATATCTATTCAATTTCAGTTCAACAGAAGCATAAACAGGTGTTTTGTCAGCCAGTGGCAGATCCAGAAATTTTTTTTGGGAGGGGCTAAAGTTTTTAAAAAGCTTATTTCACCTAATTAAAATGTACTATAAATCAAAATTTTAGTCTAAACCAATGTATTAGGCTTTTGGGAGGGGCTAAGTAATAAAATAGGATCATTTTAGCCATTTAAAGTGTATAATAAAGCAGAATGTTACCCTTGAGCAATCGCTTTTGGGGGGGGGGCTGAAGCCCCCTAGCCCCTCCCCTGGATCCGCTACTGTTGTCAGCCATCGTCATAAGATATTTAGGGAGCACAAAATCATTTCAATACTTTAAATAAACCACGCTCTGCTACCAGTGTGTGTGCTCCCTGATACTAGTAAATACAACAAACCGTTAAACCACAAAAAGTTAACTTGAACAAACATTTATTTAAACAAAAACATTAATAGATACAAATACCTTGCACTGGACTTCAGTGCTTTCAAAAACTGAATACTGATGCATTAGCACAGTTTCTTATATATATGCATTAACCAATAATAGATTGCCATGTCATCATCCAATCACAGGTTGCCATGTCATCCAATCACAACAAGCCTAATGTTATTTGCATAAACACTGAGCAGAGGGCTTAGTGGAACAATTAAATATAAAAAAATAATTATTGACAAATGGTTGTTTATAAATAATAGGGGGTTATAAAATTTCAATTAAAAAAGTTATGATTGATATGACATTTAGAACTAGAAGGTTCAGTTGCAGTGAAGCAACAAAAATACTAACTTTAACTGAACTGTAACTTCACTTGAAGTGGAAGTTTAATGTGTGCATCAATAAGAGTTTGTTTACATCTTTGAGGAGGGCTTACTTATACATTTTAAGTTGCAAATTAAGTTTTAAGGAATATAATTATGCTTTACTAGATTGATATTTGCTTTTAAGATGTTATTTGAAAATTAAATGAAATAAAGGTTTGGGAAGCATAAAAGAAATGTGTTAGCCAATATGAACATTACTTATAAATATAAGTATTATTGCTTGGGGTTGTACTGGGCTAACAAGTCTTGAGCTCACAAGAGCTAAAAAAAAAAACACCACCTCAAAGTCTGGGTGTCCAAGCGTAACTGACTGAAAAATCCCGCGCTCGACATCACCTCCTGCTCCGAAAAACCACGCTCAGCCAATCAGAGACGAGAGAAACCCTCAAGTCATTCCGGGATAGTCCGACTTGGGGCGAAAGCGGGGGGAAAAAGAATGTTCTAGAATATGTGAGCGTGCAAAAAGGTGCGAATTTAAGAAAAAGAATGACCTCTTCCATCGCATGATGCAATTGTGCTAAATAACGAGGAAAGCTTAAAAGATGAAGAAAACGTTTGAAAAGCCTGACAACGGGAAAATAAAAGTAATACAATAAAGAAAAGAGTGAGATTACGGGAACTTGCCAAAATTAATTAAAATCCCATCGAAACATATCTTTAATTAAAAGGGAAGCATGGTGCAGTCACTATATTTTAAACCCCAGATTAACCACAAACGGCAAATAAATAAGGAAATATTAATTTTAAATACGCTAATGCTTGAAAAAGGCTGGTGAAGAGAAAATTGAACAAAATAAATAAATAAATAAACAAAAGAGAGAAAACATTACTTAGCTAACACAAAACAATTAATTAACAAACCACCAAAGGTAAGAAATTATTTAGTACAGTCGACTCGCGTTATAATGACCCTGTGTTATAACGACCCAGTGTTATAACGACCCAACACGATATAACGACCTTTTGAAAAATCCCAATTGACTTCCTATTACAATAATGCTATTTCGCATCCGATATAACAAACATGAAAGGACTAAGACTCTTAATATAGCGACCCACATTTCGATCTGAACTGGACAGGACTTGCAGCGATTTCCGGGCTTCGAGTTTGGCGAAGAGTGAAAAAAATACCTTGATGTAAAAGTAGTTCTTTACTTCCTAGGCTATCGTTCTTATCAGTAGAGAGAAAAAAAAAATTCTTGAGAGAGCTCGGCCCAGCAGTTGGGGGTCCAACGTAGGCTGCAACCTAGGACCCCAGTGGCAGAAAGTTTTGTAGCTGTCTGCGACAAACTTTCAGAGTTTCATAATCAGTCTGCAAAATTTAGCGTGTAATTTTAAAGGATAATTCATACATAAAACCAACAATTTTTAATCACTGCTGTTAAATAGTGTTGACTCTAGAGAAAAAAAAAAGGCCACCGGGAAAAGATTGAAAAAGGACAGCCTGTTTTCAAAAGGGGTACTTGAGTTCCATGATAAAGTATAGTTAGATAGCATATTACAGAAAACTGGTTCGAAATAATCTGAAAAGGACTAGGGCTTATCCACAAAACTTGTAGGGTTGTAATGTGTGTTTTGACTTACAGTGCATAGTTAGTTCCTATTTTTTTTTTTTTTTCCTTTTTCAGAGTCATATACAAATTTTGTATTGCATCCAACTGTTGGATGTACAGCACCATTTAAAATCAAGTTACTGAAATGTATTTGTTCTACCCATTAAAAGTTGGCCCCCCCTTGACATAAAAAAAAGTCGTGCTATATACCAATCGTTAGATCATTGTTAGATCAGGATTGATCAACAACTCCCGTCGTTAGATCAACTCCCCGGACGAAGTTATTAAGTAAAAATTTCAGGGGGGGCTAACTTTTAAAAAAATTAAAAATTGAAAATACTGTTCAAAAATAAAACCATTAACTCAAAAACCCTCGACTGAGGTTAGATCAATCATTTTTAGCGTTAGATCAACCTCCAAAGTGTCCGAAAAACGGGTACAATTATGCCCGAAAATTAAAAGTAGGCCCCTCTTTGTCGGAAGTTCAAACTGATTTTGATGTCATCACATGCAGAATCGTTAGATCAGACAGAAAAACCATTTTCAGCGTTAGATCAAACTCCGAACTGCCCGAAAAACGGGTACAATTATGCCCGAAAATTAAAATTTAGCCCCCCCTTGTCGGAAGTTCAAACTGATTTTGATGTCATCACACGCAGAATCGTTAGATCAGACAGAAAAACCGTTTTCAGCGTTAGATCAAAGGGGGGGGCTAACTTCTAATTTTCGGGTATACTTTGTACCCGTTTTTCGGCTACTTTGGAGGTTGATCTAACGCTTAAAATGTTTTTTTCTGTCTGATCTAACGATTCCGCGTCTCATGACATCGAAATCAGTTTGAATTTCCGACAAGGGGGGGCTAACTTGTAATTTTCGGGCATAATTGTACCCATTTTTCGGGCACTTTGGAGGTTGATCTAACGCTGAAAATAGTTTTTCTGTCTGATCTAACGATTCTGCGTCTGATGACATCGAAATCAGTTTGAATTTCCGATAAGGGGGGGCTAACTTTTAATTTTCGGGCATAATTGTACCCGTTTTTCGGGCAGTTCGGAGTTTGATCTAACGCTGAAAATGGTTTTTCTGTCTGATCTAACGATTCTGCGTCTGATGACATCGAAATCAGTTTGAATTTCCGACAAGGGGGGGCTAACTTCTAATTTTCGGATATACTTTGTACCCGTTTTTCGGGTACTTTGGAGGTTGATCTAACGCTAAAAATGATTGATCTAACCTCAGTCGAGGGTTTTTGAGTTAATGGTTTTATTTTTGAACAGTATTTTCAATTTTTAATTTTTTTAAAAGTTAGCCCCCCCTGAAATTTTTACTTAATAACTTCGTCCAGGGAGTTGATCTAACGACGGGAGTTGTTGATCAATCCTGATCTAACGATGATCTAACGATTGGTATATAGCACGACTTTTTTTATGTCAAGGGGGGGCCAACTTTTAATGGGTATTTGTTCTTCCTCTTACACACACTCTTCTAATTTGATGCTTGCTCATTCATGAAATGTGAATATAAGTTTTTAAAAAAGCACTATTCTTTTATTCTTAAAATATATCAATAAAAATTATTATTATAAATAAGATATGTAAGAAATAATGTTAAAAATATTTTATATAATTTTAATTTTTTGTGGCATGCTAACTAAGTCCCTTTAAGGAAATAGTTTACCATTTCAGCATTTTTTAAAACTATAGTACAAATGATGAACTGGATGCCTTTCAATGTTCAACTAATAGTACATTTTGAAAAAATAAATCTCTTTTGCACATTTAAGTAAAATTATTAAAAAAGTTTTAAAAACTGATTTTTAAAAAACCTACTACTTAAAAAAATAAAAAATTTTGTCCAATTAAAAAAAAAGTAATAATAAAAGATTTTCAAATATATATTACACAAGGCTGTGCATGGATTTTCAGATACATCTAATATTGCATCTAATATAGTTTTTCTACTAATATACGATACAGTGTAAAACAATAAAATGTAACATATCTTCATGGTTTCTGTAAAATACAAAAGAAAAAAAAACTGAAGGCTAATTCCATGCACAGATTTATCAGATAAGAACAGTAATAAAGAACATGTTCAAAAAAAAAATTAAATGTTTATCTCAAATACAAAAAAAAAAAAAAAAAAAAAAAGCCTTAGCATGTTTAAAACATGTAATTAAAGAAAATAGGAACAAGGAGAAAAAGCCATCTAAAGAGTTTGTTTGTCAATGAAATTGCGCTGAGTATATGAAAAAAAGTTGCAGTATCTCGTGATATTATTGACATATGATTAAAAATAAGGTGTCAAAATTTTTATAATTTAGCAAGCAGAAAGAAAATTGATTCTTTGACCTTTGGTGTAAACTGTTCCAGTGCAAAAAGTATATTAAAATCGTATGAATTACAAATTTTATTTTAAGCAGCAAGTTTTGTAACTGGCTGATTAAAATAAATAACATTCTGTTACAGAAAGTATTTAAACAATTTCATAAGGAAAATAAGTAGTAAAATGTTGAAAAATTTCAAAATTTCAGAAGATGTATATGATTTGTAAATTTAGAATATCAAATCTTATCAATTGTCTGAATTACCTAATTCTGAAATTACTCCACTTTTTTTATAAGCAAAAGAGTGGCGTAATAAGATGGGAGAGGGGGGGGGGGGCAGTCCGCGAAGGCGGCAAGATAAAAACAAAGATAAGCAACTGCAGAATACTGACACTTAAGGCGAGCGCAGACTCGCGTGCGATTACCGTGCGCTGCACGATATGTGGGGAGTTTTTTAAAGGTCAATTTGGACGTGCACACTTTGTAAAAGGGGGGAAACAGTGCAGGGTCGAAAAATTTATAAGCTTTTAATAAAAAGTCGGGATTCGCCAACAAAGTATAACCCGTGAAACCACAAAACCACGCCAAACATACAATGGGGACACTTTTCTCTGCAATCCATCTTGGAGATACGGAAAAATACATTTGAGTACCCATTCTAGCGTACGGAAAGTACTGAAGTCTGCTCTGGCCTTTAGTAGAATGTGGCAGAAAACTAAAGGACTGCACCGGACACAAATAACCCCAGCTACACCTACGCTTAATTTTGGCAAAACATAATACATTTCAAGAGCTGTGTTCGCAAAATGTCTCAAATCGCTCAATTTTCAGATCAATTTCTGGAAGTCCCACTTAATTTCAGAAGCGCAAAACTACGTTTTGCTAAGACACTTTTTATATCATTCGTAGTTATTTATGGTTAGTAAATATCTGTAATAATTATGAATAATGCATAATAAGAAAGCCGGTTAAATAGAGTAAATCGTTCAGAAAAAAAAAAAAGAGCGAAAAAGCTTGCAAGTGTGCAAAACAATTAAAACAGAGAAGAGGAATAACTAAACAACTGGGGACGAACTCTGGAATAATAATTGTTAATAATTCGTAACTACGTATATTTATCAAACGTAACTATCAATATTTGAGGAAATTAAATTCTTAGATGACTTAAAACAATTTTGTATTTTTCAAGTATATTTTCTTCCCTCTTCAATTCCTAAGCGAAATACGCACGTAGTTCTGTCGATCGAGTTCTCACTTGAGTCAGCAAAAAACAAAACATTGCAGTAGGGGCACTTTCAGGGTAATCAGCTCGTGCAAATGAAAACATAAGATGAAAAAAGCAATAATAATAATATTTCGATCTGAAAAAAAATAGAACATTTGTAAAAGACATTTTAATGAGTAATATCTGTGAGAAAGGTCCGATTTAGAAGGTAATTTTGTAGAAGGGCCGTTTTCAATCAGTCATTCATATTTTTATTATGGGGTTATTGTATTTAATCGTATTTATCTGAAGGGGCCATTTTAAATAAATACATTTTTGCGATGGGCCGCAAAACGAATCCAAAATGGTGCAGGGAAATAAAAAATGATGATCATTGGCAAATAATAAAAATGGGAAACCAGGACGATTCAGAGGTGTGTAAAAGCTAGATTCGGCCGTCCCTTTTCGCGCGTTTTTCACGTTAGTTCTCAGAAGATATTATTCGCATTTTGCCAGCAGTGGTGATTTAACACTTGAAATTATGAGACATCATTAAGAAACCAAAAGTTCTTTAATTAAAATAAATATTATAAAGTTCAAATACATTCACGCTCGCTGAGCGTCTTACAGAACTAGCATACACAGAATATACAGAGGCTAGAATCAAGTAGCATGCCATAGAAATGCAATAACTCGCAGACAAAAGGAACCACATTATATACGTACAATTACTATGGAGATATGCTGCAGCGATCACGGCTCATGAGAAAAACCGAAAGAAGAACCGCGGGAGAAAACGTGACGTCACGCGGCGAGTGCAGTTGCCGACGAACTTTGGCGAACGCCGGAGAGGGGAAACAAACGCGCGGGAGGCTAGCAAGCGGCCCCCTCTCATGCACCGTGATCGCAGCAAGAAAAAGTACATTATCAAAACATGAAAAAAATTTAAAATTACTTTCTAATTGTACATACTATATACGTATGTACAATTACTCCATTCTAGTCTTTTAAATTTTAATTTTTCTAGTGTTCGGTCAAGTTCACAAAACCATTCTTTACCACTCTGCCGTAAACCATACAATGCTCTTTTAAGTAGGCAAACGTGATCAGGATGGTTGGGATCTTTGAATCCCTGTGGCTGATACATGTAAACTTCTTCCTGTAGAGGTGCATATAAATACGCACATTTAATATCGATTTGACAGTAACACCAATTAAAGAAACATACAAGAATTGAAAAGAATAGTCTGATTAATGAAAAATTAACTACCGGACTAAAAACTTCGTCATATGTGTCGTTTCTATATTGCGCGAATCCTTGCGCTACAAGTCTGGCCTTATATTTTACTATCCTATTATTTTCATCACATTTCAAATTATATACCCAGCGGTTCCCTATAATTTTTTTATTATCAGGTTTAGGGACTAGTTCCCACACATTACGCGCATGCATCATCTTTAATTCTTCGGCCATAGCACACTGCCATTTTTCGACTTCCGCAGACGACATACATTCATTATAATTACTGGGAATTTTTATTTCTATATTAAGCGCTTCGGGTTGACAATTGTCCGTTGTTTCATCTAAATTTATTTGATCTGTCACTTTTCCTGAATAAGTGTTTTTACCACTAAAATCAAACAGATTACTATCAAATTTAATGTTATGCGCTTTACAGTATTTCTCTACCTCATTACCGGATCTTAAACGCATATTTTTACCCTCAATGTTATAATAAATATCAACTCGCGTTTCATCCTTTCGTGGAACAGCACGTCTAATCCAAACGATGTTTTCAACTGGGGGGAGGGCGATTTCACCATGCGTTTGCTCAAGACTGGTTAAATCCATATCATTTTTTTGAAAATATACAAATCTTTTATTACTCTTACTGGGTTCCAGTTCGGCTTCCACACACTTAATTCTCTCACTAAATTTAACATTTGATGTTTCTATTACTTTATTTTCATTTTTAAGAAATATGCGATAACCTCTAGTATCCGACGCATACCCTACCATTATGCCGGTTTTTGCTTTTAAACTTAATTTATTTCTTAAATTCTTCGGTGTGTTTACATAGGCTGTGCAGCCAAACATTTTAAAGTAAGAGACTACTGGTTTTCTACCTGTAAAAAGTTCGAATGGTGTTTTATCTTTATTTTTATAACAAATTCGATTCCAAGTGTGTACGAAGCATTGAATTGCTTCGCCCCAAGATTTATTATTTAAACTGCTGGCATGAAGCATAGCCCTAACTGCGTTCATTGCTGTTAAGTTAAACCGTTCACTAACACCGTTTTGTTCTGGTGTGTAAGTATTTGTTCTTTCGGCATGAATACCCTCTTTGTCAAGAAAATTTTTAAAGTCTTTATTACAAAACTCCATTCCATTATCTGTACGCACATTTACAATTTTTAAATTTAATTGCCGTTCCATTCGTCTTTGGTATTTTTGAAAACAATAAAAAACTTCAGACTTTTTCTTCAAAGTAAAAACAGTTACGTGCCTAGAATAATCATCAGTGACAGTTAAGAAATATTGGCTACCGTCAAGTGACGCAACGGGCAACGGCCCACATACATCAAGATGCAATAATTCAAGCGGTTTCGAAGATCTAATATTCGATATAGGTTTAAAACTCTTCCTTCGCGCTTTAGCTAGTTTACACGACGTACAAGATTCTTTATTGATTTTTAATGTGGGTAATCCACGAACACTATTATTTTTACTAGTATGCACTAAATAATCCATATTAGCATGATTAAACCTGTAGTGCCAAAGGGCTAATTCACTGGTTGTTTCAGTTGACAGATTATACATTTTACTTCCTACTTTTTTGCCGTCCGTTTTATTTTTAATGTAGTGCGAGGGTTTAAAAAAATAAAGACCATTGGTACGTTTGGCATAAAAAATTGCTTCACCTGCTTTATTGTATACCCAAATTTTACCGTTTGTACCTATAAACTTTGCACCAGCACTTTCCACCTTCAAACCAGATATCAAATTCCTACGCAATTTCGGTGAGTACATCACATCCGTCAGCTTTATAATATGTACTTTTCCATTAAGACGTACACCAAACTCTACAGTTCCAACACCTTCAACCTCACTTTCTAAGTTTCCTATCGCGAGAGACATTGTGGTGTTTTGTACTGGTTTATATGTGGAAAATAAACTTTTGTTGTTGCAGAAATGATTAGATGCACCTGTATCAAACACCCAAATTTTGTTTATTACTGCATTAGGTTTACTAGCTTCAACATTAAGGAGATTTTCGTTTACTTTAACATCACAATAATTACTAGATTTTACTTTTCGTTTTGTACCACTTTTATTTCTATTAAAACTAAGCTTTACTCTGCAATTGGCTATTACATGTCCGTATTTTTTACACCGGAAGCAGGGACCTAACGTGTTGGGGTTTTCATTTGTATGTTTTTGCGTGTCCTCAACAGTTGTGGATAACAAAGTACTCTCGTAATTACTTGTGTCCCCCTTCACTTGACGAATGCGTCCCTCCTCTACAAGTAGTTCGTCTAAGATTTTCTGAAAGGTAAAATCTTTCTCTGGCCAACGATAAATCGTTTGTACTATATTCTGAAAGTTAGAATCTAAATATCGAATGAGCTGAAATCCCTGATATAACTCCTCAACAGGGTGACCTAAGTCGCGTAATTTAAGTATTGTTTTCTTTACTTTAGCAGCAAATAATCCAATTCCTTCTTCCGCAACATAACGATGCGAGAAAAATTCATCTAAAAGTTGTATAGTTCTAGCTCTAGAAGAGGGTTCGAAATGCTTTTTAAGCGTGTCCCATGCAACATCACCCGAATCTACCGTTGATATAAGTGAGCGAAGATCAGGGCTAACACCCAAATATATCGTCGAATATGCCCTCGCTTTACGCAAATTGTAGTCTAGTATTTCCTTTTGTGTAGCTTTATCGTCTAAAGCGGGTTCAGTTTTATCAATAAATTTCCAAACTCCCCTTTCCATTAACAAAACCTTCATGTCATCTTTCCAGGTGTTCCAGTTCGATGCATTAAGCATCTCTATTTGGTTGTGACTTTCGTGAATATGCGAGCACATTATTACCACTTTACAACACTAATTTACAAGAAGTATAATAAACACATGCATATGATGAAAATTTAAATATAACTTACAACACGGGAGAGTCCTATTTTATACTGATGAAACCGAAACATTACTGCAAGGAAAAGTTCCATAGTCTGTTAAAAGGCTCCTTTAAGCTTGGCTGAAACGCCGATATGCTCGGCCCCCATCGAAGCAACTCAATAAAAGTCCATTTCCACGCAAGGAATAACACGCCAGCTTGAAAACTAAACACTAAAACGGGGATTCGAAAGCTTGACTGGTGACGGAACTCTTGAAGGCACAAGATGATGATACTTGTAGAATACGACAACACTAGAGCCGGAACACTTGCTTCATAACGCCGCTACACTCCTCGGTGAAGACACCTCGGTAACGCCGAATGACGGAAAACACAGGCCGGGGCTTGAGTTGAAAATTACAATGCACGTACGCTGTCATTATTAAAAGTCAGCAATGAGCAGTTTTACAATGGGATTGCTCGGCCCATAACCAAAATCTCAGAAGATATTATTCGCATTTTGCCAGCAGTGGTGATTTAACACTTGAAATTATGAGACATCATTAAGAAACCAAAAGTTCTTTAATTAAAATAAATATTATAAAGTTCAAATACATTCACGCTCGCTGAGCGTCTTACAGAACTAGCATACACAGAATATACAGAGGCTAGAATCAAGTAGCATGCCATAGAAATGCAATAACTCGCAGGCAAAAGGAACCACATTATATACGTACAATTCACATGTGCAACAGTTAATTTGCATAAAACAAGGTTCTGACCGGCCAATCAGAAACAAAATGTCTCCGTTACTATGGAGATATGCTGCAGCGATCACGGCTCATGAGAAAAACCGAAAGAAGAACCGCGGGAGAAAACGTGACGTCACGCGGCGAGTGCAGTTGCCGACGAACTTTGGCGAACGCCGGAGAGGGGAAACAAACGCGCGGGAGGCTAGCATTAGTGACGTCATCGCAGAGCAGAGACAGCTTAACGAGCCGCAGCAAAATGTTCCCGAAAGTTGCGGACAGTTAAAAATATTTTTTTTTTTTTTTTTTTTTTTTTTTTTTAAGGCGGACAATTAAAAACGTTTTTTTTAATATGCCGACAAAAACTGTCCGCAAGCAGATTTCTGTGTCCGCAACATTGTCGCCGTGTCGCGGTGTTTCTGCTACGGGGCCTAGGACAATACAGAATGCAAAAAGATAGACACCCCCGCTTTTACAAATGGAATACTCTCTTCTCACTGACCCAAAGACATGTGAATGAAAAGAGTCAATCCTGTCTTTGTGGTTTCCATCGTTTGAAGCGTATTTGTGCTTTCGATTCTTTTTTCTTTGCATGCTTAGCTTTTTTCTGTTGCTTTTTTTGTGTGTGTGTGTTTGTTAAGTATGCCACCCTTAGTCGCAAAACGTTGTGCTTTGTCCATCGACACAAAAATAAAGATTTTAGAATCTATCGATGAAAAGTGTCTTCCGAAAACTGCAATTGCAAAAAAATTTGGAATACCTAAAAGTACACTATTCACAATATTGAAGAATAGGGATTCCATTGAAAGTGCTACACCGGATAGAATGAGAATCAGAGAAGGGAAATTTCCTCTTCTGGAGAAAGGACTTTTAGACTGGCTGAAAAGCATGCGTGGAAAAAAATATTTCTGTTGATGGAAATGACTTAAAAGAGAAAGCTACACTATTCTTCGAAAAGCTTCATCCTAATGAGACATTCAAAGCATCTGATGGTTGGCTTCAAAACTTTAAACACCGGAAGGAAATTAAGTTTAAAAAAATATGTGGTGAGAGTTCATCTGTGAATAAAGGCAGTAAAATTATTTAAGGAAGAAACGATGAAAAAACTGCCGGAGAATTACAATGAGGATGATGTTTTTAATGCAGATGAAACTGCGCTTTCCTACAAACTTTTGCCTGACCAACTGGTTTTTAAAGATGAAGCATGCAAAGGAGTTAAACGTGCAAAACAAAGGGTTACACTACTTCTTAGAGCTAACATGTCGGGTAATGAAAAATTACCATTATTCGTTATTGGGAATTCTCACCGTCCTCGATGTTTCAAGGGAGTGAAATCATTACCCGTCACTTAGAGATCTAATAAGAAAGCTTGGATGACTGGCACGCTATTTGAAGAATGGATTCGAACACTAGATAAGAAAATGAATCTGCAGAACCGAAAAAATTTTATTAATCGTTGATAATTGCACTGCACACACGAAAGAAATCAAAAATTTAAAAGCTATAAATATTCAATATCTGCCACCCAATGCAACTTCAGAACTTCAGCCTATGGATCAAGGTGTAATCCATAGTTTTAAAAAACAATACAGAAAAAAACTTATTCGACAAATTTTATTCAACTATGAAAATAATACATCATTCGATGTCAACCTACTTATCGCAGTCCGAACCGCAGAAGCTGCGTGGCAAGAGGTTTCCGAAGAAACCATCAAGCACTGTTTTCAGCGAGCTGGTTTTCAAAAATTCAGTGATCCTGAAGAAAATCTAATTGACTTTCCTCGCAGTGAAGATGTAGACGGTGAGTGTGACGGTATGCTACAAGAACTGTCAAAACAGTTATCATGGGAATAATACCGTAAGCGGGTGTCGGTTGAGTTGGCGACTTTTTTTTGTTGCCAACTTCCAACCTTGGCGACTTTTTTTTCGCGCCAATTAAAACAAACATACGCTGACACATAAGTAACAAAATTAACCCAAAACTACAATACACTTATCTAAACACATAAAAACATTTTTAGACATATTTCAAATGCAATTATGAACAAAATTCACATAAACAAAGCACTAGCTCTGGACTATAGATACGTATAAAAATAAATAAGCCGTAACCTTCAAATTATGCAAAATATGTTTCTGCACATAATTATACAACAAAATTTTCCTTAAAACGTTAAAATCGCAGTTTAAAATTAATAGACAAACACTCAAATAAACAGACTACTTCCCCCCCTCCCCCCCCCACACACACAACTAAAAAATACTTATATATTGAAACATATTTAAATTGAATACTTCGTGTGATTTCAAGATAAATATACTGCAAATATTTTAACAACATGCTAAAAACAAGTCCCAAAGATAAAATAACAGAAAACCAATATAATAAACCGGCTACCTCCTTCCCCCCCCCCCCAGTGATTTTTGCAAGTTTATACCTTCAAAACACACAAAATTTACACTATTAATCAGAATCGAATGAAAACTGATCACAAACAACTCAAAAACCATTGCATATTAATTCAAATTAAACCTAAAAATTGTACAAGAATTCTGCAAATCAGGGGCAAAACCATATAAATATTAAAATTAACCATCCCTCTTAAAACCTTAAAAATTTTACTTTTTCATCCCAATTCAAAAAAAAAATAACACAACATACTAAAAACCTTACATAAATATGAAACATAAGATCATAAATATACTCAACTGTACGCACGTGTACCGTAAAGCAAGGAATAAACATTTAAATAAATAAAAGAACCACATACCTCAAATTTTATTCATAAACAACGTAACATTATTCCAAAATGAATCCACCTCGAACATTCAAATATGCATATTAACTGTAGATCAACACACGCTATATATATTGTCGAATTTCACTTTAAAAAGAATTAATAAACAACGCCCCGGAACAACTACACAAATACGACAGCAAAACTAATAAAAATGACGCAAAGTCAAAAACCGAAACTTCGGTTCGCAGTTAAAAGTTACATTCCTTAAACCAATCAAATAATTCCTCAAAATACATTCGGTTACGGTTAAAAAAAATCAACCAATCAGAATTTGCTTTCTACACAGTAAGATACAACAACTCAACTTCTCCACCAGGTTGCTAGAGAAATCCAAAACAATCGCTACGTTTACCGTCCTGTTTATTAAGTCCCAAGTTGGCGACGCATCTTGCTTGGCGATGGTCACCCGCTTACGGTATTATCCCCGTTATCATTACCGCATGTCATTAATTTTTGTGATTATACCAAGATAGATGATAGTGAACAATGTACTGAAGAAGTAACAGAGGAGGATATAATAAACGGGTTAGTGAATGCAGATAATGAAGATGCTCAATGCTCTTCCGATGAGGACAGCAATTACATTCCCCCCAAAATACCTACAATAAAACAGGCTGCGGAAGCACTCAGAACACTTCGTGAGTTTTGGAAAACCAAAGTAATGGGTATGAAGTGTCAGAAAATATCAATCGTTTAGAGAATGCACTTTTTCAGTGTCCAAAATTATACCAGAGCTCAATTACTGATTTCATAAAAAAAAAGTTAAATACGTACGTATTCATTGTTCTTATGTTATAACTTTTTCATTGATATAAATTAAAATTTTATTTTCATTTATTTTCTTGTCTAATTTATATTTTTATATGCACAATTTATTATGTACACACTATAATTATTGAAGTCGTCATCTAAAATCATTTTTTTTCAAATTTAAAAAGTATTCTGTGTCTCATTTGTTATTTTTAATTAATTTAAAGTTAAAACAAACTTATTTTAACTAACATTTTCTTATACAATTTGTATTTTATGCATATTAAATCATTTGACATCATTATCAAGTTATATTAAAAGAAAAACACATTTGGAAAGATTATTATAAGTATTATCCATCCATTTGATATAGCGACCATTTGATATAACGCCCCAAATAGGGTCGGCCCAATGTGGTCGATATAATGCGAGTTGGCTGTATTTAATTAAATTTTATCTGGAAAGAACCTAAATAAAAAAAAACGTCCTAGGAAAAGGTTAAAAATTTAATCACTGACAAGAAAAAAAAATAATTTTAAGTAAAAAGTACTGTAATTTCCTGCCTATAATCCGCATCGGCGCATAATCCGCAACCGGTTCTATTAGCTCAGAAAAAAAATTACATCGTATAATCCGCGGCGCCGTATTATCCGCGGATATTCTGAAGCAGACTATCAATATTTTTCAAAATTACATCGGTATTGTTAACGCACGTCGATTTCGGCATACAACACATTTTGTGCTAAATTGATGAGAAATAAACTATAAAAATTGAAATTGGTACTGAAAAAAAATAAATACAAAGAAAATTTACTGTACACTTAAAAAAAATTAGTGTAAACAAAGGTATAATTTTGTAGATGTTCCCCTGCTTTGAATCATCGCAGCACATATTCCTTTCCCATGCTATTCTGCCCGTCATCTAATGACGTAACAAGAGAGAGGAGAGTGAAAGGTATTTTTACAGGGTTCCCGCTAGAGTGTGAGAATCTCGCATAATTTTTTAAAAGTCGTGCAAAAAATATTACTATGCGAGGTATTCTCACGCTGCAAAATATTTACCACCAGCGTGAAATTCTCGCTCGCTGTTTGAAAGTTTAAAAACGTCAGTTTACAAATAGGAAAATTTGTTTTCATTCTACTTCTGTGGAAATCGAGCCGGAGACAAAACAAAACAAAACTCCGATAACAAGCTGCGGAGGCCGCTCGCAAAGAAGCGTCCCCTCTTGAGTTTCTGTTCAGAGATAACACGGTTGAATCATTGGAATGCAGAAGGGGAATATTAATTAATGCTATCCACACAGAGCTGACGTGTTTATTTTTCTCCTGCAGCTGTAAAATGTTTTGTTTTTGTATGTACGTCCGTTGTATGAGTTTTGAGAGCATTTCATCTGCTTGTTTTTTTATATATCACCACAATTCATGGAATTATTGATATCCTCTGGCAGTTTGAAATTTGTAACCCCCCCCCCTTCCGTTCTTAGTTACGGTTCACAGTAAGAGTTAATCAATCTTTTAAGAAGATCCCCCCCCCCCAAAAATAAATAAATAAATAAATAAGAGGGAAGCTGAAATTTTCCGGTTAAATAACAGATAATCTAGCTTTTACTGTAGTAAGAATTTGAACTTAACTATATCTGTTTTAACTTTGTCACACATATTTGTATCTTACCAACTTTGTAGTATAATATAATTTAACATTTATATAAATATTAAGTTATATTATATAATTTTATTATACTAGATAAAATATTATAGTTAATAATTCTGTTGCTTATTTAAACTGGATGTGATTCTTTGAATATTCATTAACAATTCAAGTGCAAATTTCAGTAAACATTCAGTGCCAATTTAAGCAATCTTATTAGAATAGCTGATGGAAATATCAATTTAGAAAGTTTTCCGCATGATCAAGCTGCTAAAATTTTTAATGATGCCCGGTGACGAATGGGAACAGTTGTAGCCCCGTGGTACAACTTTTGACCAATAAAAAGCTACATTGAGATATCACAAGTTGAGAACCATGTGTAGGAAAAAATAATCTAGTCTCTAGTGTACGCACGTACTCGTGTTGCAGTTGGTTACCAGCGCCATCTAGTAGCAAAAAGAGTCCCAATTCTTATTTTCTGATAGAAAAACTAAAGTTACAAGGGCCAAAATTTTCCCCATTGAAAAAAAAAATGTCACAGATTATACGCGGCGGCGGATAATCCGCATCATAATTTTTTAACGTTTTTTAACAGATAATCCGCGGATTATCGGCAGGAAATTACGGTAACAGTGACAGTACAACAATGCTGAGAATGCAAAAGCAGCATCATGTTGTCAAAACTAAATATTTTATTCTGTGAATTCATCATATTTACAATTTTTTATACAACACTTCACATTCAATATCCTTTTGATGATACATAATGGAGAGCTACAGGCAGCCGCTATAATGTGCGTTCTCCCCATGCATGTCCTCGCTCCAAGTTGAAGATGTTTTCCCTTTTCCTCACCTCCTCAGATAACTCAGAAGGACAAGCCCTTTGCTTTGTCCTTCCCATTTTCTTTCTGTTCGGAGAACACCACTGTGGGCCGTCGTTAATGGAGGGGTTGAAAACTGAGTGGGTTCCCTACAACATTTGAATCAGATGAAAGTGAAAACGAGTCGCCTGATTTTCAACACCACAAGAAGTTGGTGGCCAAACAATGGTGTTTAAACAACACTGCCTTTGCTGCAGTGTACGCCAGTATACCTGAAGATGGAATGAATATTCCAACATCATCACAGTCAGGTGTTTGGTGAGTTTGTGATAAAATGTGAAGCGTAAAATGAAATGTATTCTGCAAGAAAAAAAAAAAAAAAAAAAAAAAAACATTTCTGCTTTCACTTCCACAGTAAATAAATTGCAAATCACTTTTATCAAATAGTAATCTTGAACAATTCAGTTAAAGAAATGAAATTATGTGGAGTAGTGAAAATGGATCACCACAGAATATTTTCAATGCACTGCAAAATTTGCAGAATGAATTTGATGCTTGCAAGAACTTCAAAATGATTGATGTGACACAACAGCAGTAAAAACTGGGCAAGTCAATGGAATTATTAAAAATTAAAAATTTTAACTGTCACAAGGGGATTTGAACAGCCTCAATACATTGGCTGTCAGCATCATATTCTTGATAGAATCGTAAAACATATATTAGATTATTTTATTCCGTAGTCTCACACAAAACCAACTTTAAACAAATTTATGGGCAAAACGATAATGCAATGTCTTGCAGCAGTCTTACAAGCCAGAAGGTGAAACGATCACTGCTTCAAATCCATGTTAGTGAGATGATTTTTGATTTCTGTATAAATTATGTAGAGAATTTCATTTCCTTTAAGAAACTGGTGGGAACCCTGTAACTAAATGGAGAGGATTACTGTCTTTCTCAATGCCAGATGGAATTCACATGCTATATATGCTCTTATTTTGTACTTCTTCATTCTTAAATAGAGAATATCACTGGAAATAGTGTGAGCTTTCATCTACACAAAATGGCTGGAATCTTGGTTTTCCTATCAAATTTAATGCACAGATATACCAGAAACTGATGGATGGTATTACCAAATCAAATTGCTCTGTAGCCATGAAACGCTTTGTAACTCGCCGGAATGCTGATAGATCCGTTGTAGGTGTAACACATGTAAATATTTGTCCAAAATGTGGGATGAAAGAGGTAGAAGAACTGTATCAAAAATGCAAAACATAAATATTGGAATCTGAAATTTATTTCATCAAATAAGTTTTGACTGTGCTAAAATTACTTGAGATACAAGTTTCGCTGTCCTTGGTGCAGAACATCTTTCATGAATTGGGCAAAATAGTTGACATTTCCGGAATCTGTATTAAAAAGTTCTTGAATATCCACTTCAGGTTTAAAAAAAAAAAAAAAAAAATTCTTTTCATAACTCTAATGCACATTCTCGTTCATGACAAGAGATTTGTAACAATTGTAGGAGGACATTTCTTCCAGTTAGAATTAAGAATTTAGCCACCTTGTGGCTAGATTTGGACATGATACCTGGATGTTTCAAATGCAAGAATTTTTAAAAATAAATCCATACCCAAGGGGTCAAATTATATACATGCCCATTTGCCCACCTATCCTGATTTCAGCATATATCAACCCATATTATCTGTAATGTGATCTTTCATGAACTTAGGTTCAATTATTTTGAATGCCCGATATCAAACCATGTTGGTTGTCACACTCCATATTTGTGGAATGGTGTTGGAATTTGTCAGTAAACAGTTTTGGACTCAAATCTCAATGTTCACCAGACTAACTGGTGAGCTTTGAGCTATGTGCTGTCTTGAGGTCAATCGAATACGCAACATTAGCTTTCGTGCATAGCTAGGGACAACCCTGATGAAGCCTATTTTAGGCCATTTGGTTTGAAACCCTTTTGCTATTAGCAACAAACTCTCTTTGCAGTTGGGTGTATTGCCTGTTCTGTCTTGACAAAATGATAACAAGATATATTGATTCATCAATTGCTGTGGTAGCATGTGAATGGCCTTGCCCTTTTCAACATCTAACATTTCCTGTTTCTTGGAATCAATTCCGCAGCCTTGAAATGACATTTCTTGTGACTAATAGCGACCACTAGATTTCTTTGTATTTACATGGATTTAACTCACCTTCTATTAAAACAAAAACTGAACAATTGAATTTCACAGCTGAGATAGGGAAAAAAGTTTTTGCTTAATTAAAAAATTTCTGTGTTTTATGAGCATTGATGTGTGTTTGAAGTTTTCTTCTTCTATTTTTTATTATGAATGTATTATTTTGCATTAGTTGTCAGTGTAAGTATTTGTCTAATTTACTCAAAACTATGTGCTCTTAATAATTTTGAGCAGTGTATATATTAATCGCTATTATTATTATTTAAACACCCTGCTTACTATTATTAAAAATGTGTTTTAATTTTTTATGTGAAGTTCATGAATTGGGAGACGATATTGAATCATGTGTCAGTGATCGATGCTTGTTTCTGGTCAATCACCAGTCCACTGCAGATGTTCCTCTGCTCATGCAGGCCTTCAGTGAGAAGTCAACCGTCTTGGAGTCTATTATGTGGATCATGGACAGGCTTTTTCGGTACACCAATTTTGGAGCTGTTTCAGTCACTCATGGAGATTATTTTATAACTCAGGTTAGTTTATCTACAAACTGATTCAAATATTCATATTTATTAAGGATATATCTTTTTCTCAACTCACATCTCTGAAACTCAAAACTTTCAGTTTAAAATTAATCAAGACAAAAATAGAATTCCTGTTAAAGTATATACATTGCACAGTGACAGATGTTTGATGATAAATAAATAAGAGAGAGGCTAATTTTATGCAGTGGTGGACTGAGAGACGTGGGGAGGTTCACCCCAGGCAACAGCTAGTAGGAACTCCCAGGGCGACTGAAAATTTTAATTTTTAATTTCAGTTTTCTATTTAGAAGAATGTAGAGATTACACTAAACCTCAAGAACATAATTCAAAGGGGGAGTATCACCCCCTCCCCTCCTCTCATACACACATGAAATTCCGTTTCTTATTTGGCCTTAACCATGTATGTCTGAAAACGATTAAATTGTGCTAATATTGTAAGTGAATTCTTTCTTTTTTATTTTCGGGTCTCAAAAGAACCTTAGCTCTGAAAAGAGCTTTTTTTGTGTGTGCAACTATTTATTTCAAGCTTTACAGCATTTCGATACCACTTAATGCCCCATCGCTGTCATCCGAGATATCAGATTCTGCAGTTTCACTAGCGGTTTCTGTTTCTTCAGATGATCCATCTCCTACTGTGAAGCAAACACTTTCAATAGTTTCTTCAACCAAGTTATCAGTTTCCCAGTATTGTAATTCGATTTTCTTCACATGGTCACAGTATTTAATCCACATTTCCTTTGTTATGGAGTTAAAGGCTTCAAATATTAAGCTTTTCATAGTGCTTAAAATTAAATCGGCATTGGCATTTCTTTCCCTGATATATCGCTTTGTTTCAGCCCAAGCCATTTCGATTGCATTGAGATCACAATGATAAGGTGGTATTCTCAAAACGTCATGTCCCTTAGCCTTCAGCAGCTGATCTACACAAAATTTTTTCGCCGGGGGTGCCTTTGCTGCCACTAAATCATAAAGTTCCGTCTTTCTCATTTTGATATTAAACGGGATTTGTTTTGATGATAGCCACGCAGCCAGCTCCGTTTTAGTGACATATTTCGAGGGCAATTTATTTAATACCTTTGTGTGATAAGGTGCATTGTCCATGCAAATCACACAATTTGGCTGTATATTTGGCAGTAGCTTTTCCTCCAGCCATTTTGAAAAATTATCGAAATTCATCTGGCCGTGATAATCGCCGGAGGTTGTTCCAGACTGGAAAACTAGACTTGCTCCTGGAACAAATCCGTCTTCATTTCCGGCGTGCACAACTATTAATCTACTGCCAGAATTTCGCTTTTGGTATGCTCCAATTTTGCCCAATTGCCAACATTTTCCAAAACATAAATTGCTGTCTATCCATGTTTCATCTAGATAAATAATGGTGCGTTTGCTGCTTCTGTATTTTTTCATTTCACGCCGGTATCTGTAGCGCCACTGCACTATATCTGGCCTTTCCATAATTATTTTTCTTTTATCATGGTATTGTTTCCAGCGAAATCCGATTTTTCTTAATAGTCGTCTCAAAGTTTCTTTCTTCCAAGGAAAATCAATTTTCCTTTTAATTGCCGGCAATAATGTGGTGTGAGAAGGCATCTTTTTACATGAATAAAACTCATTCATGGTTTCTCGAATCATGCACAAATCAAAATCATCTACATTTAGTAGGGCGTTCCGATTTTTCTGGGGCTTTCTTCGTTTACCTGGCGTTAAAAGAATAGGAGAAATTTGAGCCTCCCTCTTTATTCGGCTGACTGTTCTCAACGAAACACCAGTTGCCGAAGCTGCTCTTTTACAGGCTTGCTGAATCGGGATACTCAAATTTCCCGTAGCTGCTTCTTCCTCAAAAAAATTCAAAACTTTCAGAACAACATTCCGTTCTTGAGAATGGATTATTCTCCTTCCTTCAGCCATTTGCAAATCACTACAATTTAAAAGCAAAAGAAACGTACTAAAAAGCAAAGGAATCGTACTGAAAGCAAAGGAATCGTACTACACAGAAGAGAACTCCAAAGTGGAATGACTGGAAGGGGAAAGGGAGTGCGTTCTTGGAAAAGGAAACAATGCCCACAAAATTCCGCGTCTTGGCGAAAAGAACAAATCGCCAGTCAGTCCCCCTAAGAGAACAGGATATATAGTAACCCCCAACCTGCTGTCCCAAACCTGGAATGAATTCTTCCAAGTTCGAGTGCCAAGTTATCGGTGTTATCATCTTCAGATGATCATGAATTAGGCAGCAAGGAAACACTCAAATATACAATCATTTAATATTTTATTTCACATTACTTCGAACAACTGATACAGTACAAGATGCCTGACATCTCTGAGTTATATCACATGCATTACTACATAAAAATATCAACAGTTAACATGGCAGTTAATTGATAGTCCAGTCCAAACCATGGAGTTTGTTCACACATTATGTTGACTACAAACCATGGGGTTTGTTCATACATCATAACTAGAAACCATGGAGTTTGTTTATACACCATGACAATCGGAGTCGAACAATACTCTTGGTAACATTTGCTACAGGCCCCGCACTGCCTTAATCGAGCACCCGTCGAAGTTGTGATAAAATCATTGTGTTTCAGAAGGAAGAAACTCTTCATGCAGAAAAATTGCAAGACAAGCAAGGATTGACCATGAGGTGCAAGTATGCATTTTTCCCAACAGAGAATAACAAAATAAAAGAAAATGCATGGGCGAGGACAACTTGCAAATTTTTTAATGGAAAAATAACTAAACATGCAAGAAGTGCTAAAAGGTGTTTAAAGCATTATTAGAGATAGGGATATTATTATGAAAATTAATTGTAAGTTTTTGAACAAATTGTGTGAGACATGGTACAGAAATTCCTCTGAACGCATAGTGGTTATGAATATAAGGAAGAGGTCTAAAGAAGGAATTGCAGATGAAAAATTTATATTCCAGTGAGGTCTCACTGTTTCGAGCATTTTAATGGATAGAGAAATTATTTTAGCTGCCTGAAATTTATTTGTTATTAGAGCAGTCTAGTTTAAATGTGTTTTTTAATAATTAAATTTATACAAGCATATTAAGTCACTGAAATGGCACATTGAAGACATACATTTACAGGGCCCGAAATTTCAGCTGCGAATGCACACGCCAAAAAAGTAATGTACACGCCACAAAGTTGAGTTGCCATATTCCACTTTTGTGGTGTCACTGTATTATCCCTTTTCTTAAATTTTCTTTTGTAAGTCATTAATTTAATTAATCTCTACCCAGGACGTTTAGGTAATTTTGGGTCTTTCCAGTTAAAATTTTAAACAATTACTAAGTTATTTCTTACCTGTGGGGGGCTGTTAATTATTTGTTTTGTTTTGGCAGGCGCTGAATCAGTTCCCCCCTTCCCTTTTTTTGGGGGGGGGGTGGGCATTTCCTTTCACTCCCTTGGATGCCTGGTGTGTTTTATATACCCAAGTTTCACAAAACGCCTCTAAAATTTAGGACAGTTACTATAGTTTGTAGCACATATAATAATATAGCCAGTAAAATATTACTTAAAATACTTACCTCTATGCATGATCTGTTTATAAAATCTAATACTTCTTCTATATCTATAGGTAATAGCTTTGAACTAAAAAATAAGATTAAAGATCTACAAAATGTGATTAACGTTTCTACTTATGATTTCAAAGACCTATTCAATAGCATACCCTTAGACGATTTGTACCATGTTATCTTAAATCTATTTTCTACTAGTATTAATAGCATTAACTTGCCCTCTAACATAGATACTAATTATTTCAAAGACCTATTAAAGTTTATAGTTTATAATAATTACATTCTACATAATAACAAACTATATAGGCAAATTTTAGGCATACCACAGGGTGGATCTAACTCTAGCTACTTAGCTGACCTACATTTATATAATTATGAAAAAAATTACAGTAATTCTCTTTTAATATATAGGTACATAGATGACATAATTACAATAGCCACTGATAATAATTATAATGATTCTGACAATTTCCAAATAGCTTACCCTTCAGCCCTAGAGTTAATAAAAAATCCTAATGATAATAAATTAATAAACTTCTTAGACTTACAACTAAAAATTAATGATGATAAGAGTCTATGGGGTCTAGTTTCCCGGCTGCGATAACTACCGCAGGGGGAATATGACGTCACGCGATAGCCGTACCGCCGCTCACCCTTTTACCGCAACTAACAAAAAATCGTAGTTTCCCGCCTGCGAGTGATAATAACTTCCCTTGCGATGGGGTGGTGAGTCCCGCCCATATTTGTGATGTCACAAAATTGGGAGGAGTTATTTTCATTCCTCTTCTTCAATTTTTCAGCCAATAACAATTCAGCAAATTCCTCCTAAACTTGTTAACTATATTTTGGCAACAACAAAAGAATAAACAAACAAATAAGAATTTGCATGGACATTTGGCATGTTTATGTCGATGTCCGATATTTGCGGGACGTTTTACTGTGTTTATGTTTATTATAAAACTGTAAAATCGTACTTTGAAATAAAGATTATCTTGTTCTTAGGAACAACTGAGATGGAAGGCCTAAGATAGCCTTAGAAATCAATGAATTTTCTCTCTAATCCAAATATGCTTACATATGACCCTGTGTTCGAACGAAAAAAAAAAATTACTAAAAATAGTAATAATGAAATAAACATGCCGTTAGTTGACGAGAAATAGTGTATTAATTTGCTAGTACTAATATTTTAAATGTTACAGATTACAATAATAATTACGATATTTGTATACAGTTTGTACTCTGTATAAATGATAGGTTTCCATGTTTTATTTATACATTTCAAGTAACGGCAATCTTTACTGATTGCCGATTTTTTTCGGCACGATAATAACAAAAAGATATTTAGCGTCAATTAACGCGGATAAATAATATATTTAGTTTATTTTAATAAATAATAATCAAAATACAGTCAACTCCGGATATAGTTAACTTCGAATACAGTGGACGAAATTTGATGGTCCCCAGAGGTTCGCTGTAACCG
This sequence comes from Cheiracanthium punctorium, assembly GCA_038373885.1. NCBI lineage: Eukaryota > Metazoa > Arthropoda > Arachnida > Araneae > Cheiracanthiidae > Cheiracanthium > Cheiracanthium punctorium. The sequence continues at coordinate 177,679 of JAWZYV010011748.1, forward strand.
GAGTTGACTGTATATGTATTTAATTTGTTATTCAGTAAAAGTGATATGTTTACCCGATTTTACTAATATATTTCAAAGTATCATTTCTCGCCCAATGACAGATTTCTCATAAGGTATGATAGGCATATGATTTAAAGCCCTACAATTTTTCAAGCTATGTACCAATATTTCAAGTAATAATGAATTATTAAAAAATATGGCAATTTTTTTTAAATGTCCATAGCATCACTGCTGATTTGTTTCTTTATGGTTAGGGGAGGTGGAGTAAGAAGAGATTTGTTTTATCTAAAGCTGACCATGGGAAGCGAGTCATGGTTATAATTAACTTTGTATGATCTTCCTTCTTCCCTTTAAGACAGTTTTGTACAGAAGACAAAAGAAAAATAATATGTTAAATTCAATCATTGATTTTGAAGTCCATATATTCAAATGTAGAAATCTTGTTGAGAGAGTAGTTTTAATAACGCCTTCAGCAGTGTATCAAGTGAATGGTCATTTTCAATGTTTCAGCACATAAAAAGTTACGTGCAAAATATTTCCCACAAGAACATGTATTTTCTCCACTTTCTATCTTAAACAATGAAAGTGAAGCCTTAAATAGACTTTTTTGTTTTAATAACATCAGTGTTAATGCACTGAAGCAGTGTCAGATTTAGAAATGTGGAGGCCTATGGGCAACAAAGGAGTGGTGGGCCCTAATTACTTCTAAAAAGTTAACATTCTTTTCGATGACCAGTTTAGCGAAGTAGGTTCGGCGTTTATCTCATAGCCTAAAGGTCCAGGGTTAGATTCCCGTGGAGGTAGATTTTATTTAAGCAAAAAAGTTTACTTCGAGGGAACTGTTCTTCCATTGTCAGAATTTTATTTATTTTTAAAATTATTTTGCACATAATTGGGTATTTGTTAGGACATTTTATCCAAAAATGTCTATTTTGGGGATCCCGGGGCTGCAGCCCCATTTGCCCTCCCCTAAATCTGGCCCTGCACCGAAGATAGTAATCTCATGTTGCTTGTCTTATGGTAACATTATTTAATACTTATCCATTTAACATGATCAGCAAGAACTAAAACAATAAATATTGAAAAAAATTTTCTTTTTTCTTTTAAGAGGTGTCTTTTTGGTGTCTTGGAGGTAATTTATTAGTTGTTTAACATTAATGTGAAATAGTTACAATCAGTGGTAGCTCATGGTTATTTAAATAGAGGTTCAAAAATTAAATATGCAGATACGATGCACCTAACAAGTTAAAATATATTTGCATTTCCAGCCGTTAAAGGAAAACAATGCATGCAACTGAAAGAAAGAAATCATCTTTGGTCTTGCATTTTGTCAGCAAAATAGGTTTTAACAAAAGTGCTGTCTTGATTTTTTATTTAAATTTTTTTTCACAGGATACTATTGAAAAATGTAATTGCTTTAGCTCCGAATCACTTATTTTACACCCATCTTAATTATTTGCACAAGTTCATGAAAAATGAAAAAAAATAAAGAAAATGGGAAAAAATGGATTAACTAACTGAACATAACAAATCAAGGGAGAATCCGAAAGAAATAATGGCAAAAAAAAAAAATCCTCACTGACCACACTAAAAATATGCAAATGGAGTGATAGCCTGTATGCCTTACTTCTCCTGCAAGTCTCTCCACGTCTTTCCTCAGAGACCAGTTCTGAAGGTCATTTGGCCGATCACACGTGTGTGCGAGCGACGAAATACTATATGCTGTAGTAAGCTAGGATACAGTGCGTTAGCTACAGGGTGTTTCAAAACTCGTGCACAGGGCTCGCGCGTATTCGCATTTTACGCGTAAATCGATATTTTTTGAAAAAAATTGACGCTCACTTTTTGAAACTACGAGTCAGATTTTACTTGCAAAATTTTAGCTGGACACCATAACGACGCTTGCTCTCTCACCTTTCTTTTTCCCCCATCAACTTTTTTTTTTTTTGTTCCCATGGACGATGAATTACCTCATTCAACAAAGACTTTAATGGCCAATTCTTACTTGTAAGCAATAAATTTTACACACCGCAGAGAAAGAGGGAGATACTCCTGTATTAAGGCCAACGTAGACTCACGTGCATTTCAGTACGCTAGAATGGGAACTCAATGTATATTTCAGTATCTGGAAGACGGATTGGGGAGAAAAGTGCCCCCCATTGTGTGTTTGGCATGCTTTTGTGGTTTCACGTGTTATCCTTTATCAGCGAATCCCGACTGGTCATTAAAAGCCACTAAATTCTTCGCCCCTGCACTATTTCCCCCCTTTTTACAAAGCCTTGACCATTAAAAAACTCCCCTCATACCCTGCAGCGTCCGGCAATTGCACCTGAATCTATTTTGGCTTTAACTGACAAAAGGTAATTGTGTACCGTGAGTAATATTACGATTTCACCCCTCCCCCATCAATTGTTCGGTGGAGGACAGTCCACTGTCGCTCGGCGTAAAACGTGTCCAAATATCCCATTTGGGTTTTGGTTTTAAAGCAACAAGGATTACCTTGTGGATGTGCGCAAGTTTTGAAACATTCTGTATAATAAGCATATTTAATAATACTGGGGGGTGTTGGGGGAGAGTAAAACTTGCATTTTAAAATTACAAAAATTTAGGAGTGTACTTAATATTTCTTTTTCAATTTAATTTGTTAATGCGTTTAATTTTTACTTTTTCCTCTGAGGGTTCATGTGCTCAAATGGAGGACGCCACTGGTTACAATGAATATACAGGGTATCCAGGAGCATAGCCAGAAATTTTTCATGGGGGGGGTGGGGGTTACGACTACTACAACTCATATATATGTATACGTGTGTGTGATACTGTAGTGAAGAATATACATTTTGTATGGCAAAAAATTCCTCATGGGAAGGGGGGGGGGGGTTATGACGCCCCTAACCTCACCCTTGGCTACGCCCCTTCGGGTATCCCAAAAAAGGTGGTAACGGGCTTTGTTTCTTTATCTTTTGGAGTAAAGTGGGCAGTGTAAATTTAAAATGGTTCAAATAAGGTCGGAAATAAGACTCCGTTAAGAAAAAATTCCTCTCGTTCATTTTAAAAAAGTTACTATTTTTTAATTTGTATACAATCCCTACAAAAACATCCCCATTTAGTAAAACGTGCCCCATACACTAATGAAGTGACTTACAAAATTTGAGAGTTGCATCATACAATGTCACAGAGATATCTTTAAAGAAAAATGTGCTATATATTAAAAGTGTATCATAATCCATATGTCTTCTCTATTTTCTTTCCTTATTCCATTGCATTAAGTTGCACAAACAGTTCGGAATTTTCCGGATTGTTTTAAAAAACAGTTATACATACAGGGCATCCAAAAACGGTGGTAACACATTTTAATTCTATATTTATTAGAGATAAGTAGATGAGGTAAATTAGAAAAAAGAAAATAAGGGAGAGAAAAAAAAAAGACTACTTTAAGAAAAACTTCCTATTATTTTCAGAAAGTTAACCTTCTTAAAATTGTATGACTCCATACAAAAGAGTTCCCTGTCAGTAAAATGTGCCCTATGCACTAATGAGGTGATGTACAAAATTTCAGCCTTTCATCATAAAATGTCTCTGCCTTGGAGGTACTTTAAGCAAAGATAATCAAGGACTGTATATGAACTTGAATGTAATTGTTTATTGCTAGAATGAAAAAATTATTTTCTTTCGTAAATTATGTATGACTCCTCAGTAGCGCAGCCAGAAATTTTTTTAGGGGGGGTCCAAATTACTCGGACTCGGGGGGGGGGGGGGGAGGAGAGATCAGACCCCCCCTTAAATGATCATTTTGCTGTTCACAGGGCCCCCGTAAATGACACCCATATAAGTTTTTGTAGGGGAGGGGGAGGGACTGGTCGTCTCAGACAGGCACTCATCACTCATCCCTTCCCCGGAAGAAATGTTTCACGAATTTTACCTTTACAGAAAACATTTGAAATTTTACCCTCAGGCCCCCCAGAAAGTGCAGAATCAGTGGGAATACCTATATTCTCTCTCAATGGCGGATTTTGCACTTGAGAGGCCCTAGGCGCAACTCAATTTTGAGGGCCCCCCCCCCCCCCTCCTCAAAAAAAAAAAAAAAAAAAAAAAAAAAAATCACTAACTCTAACTCCTTTACATTATTACTAATTATTTTAAAATGTTTTAATTTCTTTTATATCTAGTTTATGTCTACAAACCAGGGCCTGACTTTCATTATAACATTTTTGTGCCCAGGGCACTTTCAGATTTTGTGTCCTTTAGCTGGCTCAATTTTTGTGCCCCTGTATATCATGTTAAACTCAATTTTTTTGGCTTATTTCTCCATGTGTGCCCAGGGCAAGTGCACCAAGTGTCCTTCTGATAGTCAGGGCCTGCTACAAAAGGAGTATTAAAATTTTAAAATAATTTTTATGTTTATAGATTTGTTCATCTTAAAAAACATTTTTTATCTCAATAATTTTTGTACTACGTTTCACTTTTCATGATTAACACTAAATAAACATCAGCATACCCCTAAGTATAACCCAGCAACTGCAGTTTTATATTGATTATTTTTCATTGTTACTTAATTATGTCGAATTACTTTTTGTGGACCACTGGCATATGTCTTGTTTCAGTCATGAAAATTTTGACTACTTAACAGGTACTTTTTAAGGTCAGAACAAGGGAAACTTGATCAGAAACATAACTTTAACATCACAAAGTTCAGAAGAATTCTTTACTTGGATAAAATGAACAAAAAATTTAACATTCCTTCAAGAACATATATTTATAAATATTTAAATATATTCATAAATTTCCCGTTTGGAACTGCAAAACTAAGCAGTTTAATAGTAAAAGTAAACTTTCTGTTTAGTCTAATTTTTGTGTTTATTCAAAAACTGTCGATAAGTTTAAGACTATTAATAATGAGTAATTAGGTATGAATAATATATATACACACACATTGACACACACATTATTCTATATTTTAAATAGAATGAAAAAAACTACAAGAGAAATTAAAAAAAAAATACTTTAAGTAGTTAAAGTACAAAATATATTATTGACTTAAAAATAAATTCCACTTTATAATGGGTAAATGGGTATGCTCTAAGCTTCGGTCATAGGTTTATTATTAATGTTTAGCATTTTCATCTGCGACTATAAAGTACATGCCGTATTTATAATTTAGTTATAAATATTTTTAGTTGAAAACAAAAAATTAAATTAATCATCATTTGTTTTTTTTAAGATTTTAATTAACTGTGTATGACATTCCAGTTCAAAATTTGTCTATGAATTTTAACCCACTATCATCCGATCGAGCTGAAACTTTGCACGCATGTGAAATTTCGGTGATGCTAAGTATTGCTTTCTTTAGCGGAAAAAACACTCAAAATACTGGTGTTAAACAATAAAGTAAATAAAATACTTTGTAAAAAACACACATAAGATGTTATAGGTAAGAGGATACGCACGTTTCAACCAAAAATTGTTTTGGCCTTCATCAGTCCAAGCCCTTCGTTGCAAGCAACACAGGGAACTCAGAGTTCCCTGTGTTGCTTGCAACAAAGAGCTTGGACTGATGAAGGCCAAAACAATTTTTGGTTGAAACGTGCGTATCCTCTTACCTATAACATCTTATGTGTGTTTTTTACAAAGTTTTTTATTTACTTTATTGCTTTCTTTAATTTTTCAATACCGTAATTTCCGGAAGAAACGCTGCATCAGCATAAACGCCGCACTCGAAGAAAACAGGCTAAGAAAAATTAAAACTGTACAGAAACGCCGCACTAAATTAAATTGCATGCACATGACCTTGAACCTCACAGTTGGAAAATTTTGCTCTGTGTCATGATGTATTGCATTTCATTTAAGAGAAAAAAATGAAATAAAATCATAATATAAAAATAAATTATTAAGTAAGAAATATGAAAGTGTACTTACGTTCATGAATTTTGATAATTATCCGTTAAAGAAGTCCATATATACGTAACACTGATACTATGTTACTGCAAAAAAGGATCCAACGGAGAAAAAACAAAATGAATGAAAGATGAAAATTTCAAATTTTACTTTTGCTAAGAGAAATCAAAATTTACATTATGTGAAGCCGTCAAAGTCTGAATCTTCCGTATCAGAATTAAATAAATTTAGCATATCCTGATCTAAATCAAGATCCAAGTCTGCGACATCGTCAAAATCATTATCTGTGGGTATCATAGATTTATTATTTTTCGCATGCGTGCGCACGTGGCAAGGGAGCTGCTCAGGCCTTGCGTCGTCAGAGGGCGCGAGAGCGCTAATTATTATAACGGGGTGCAGTATTTTCCTTTGAGAGGCTGACATGATTTCGCCGCTCTGCCGCTTGCCGATGATCGTTCTATAAACTCTTAGTCCGTGGAAATAAAGAATGTAGTTGACGACTTGGCTATTGTATCCATTTGCAAGATACGTGGAGGCGTGACAGTTTTCCGAAAGAATCACTGTGGATTTACAAAATAAGGGGAAGGGGAGAGGATGGGTTCTGAAAAATTCATTTACGGACAGAGTTCCTCGAAATCTGACGATCTTCTACGTACAGAACCAAAGTGATAAGCTAATATTTGTTCATGTGAATGGATATTTTTTTTTGGCACGTAAGCGCTCATCGTTAGAAACGCCGCACCTGTTAAAATTTTACTTTTTAAACACGTAAACGCCGCGGCGTTTCTTCCGGAAATTACGGTACTTTTTTTTAACTATCAAATATCTTCCCCCAATCCCCCCAAAAAAGTGTTATCGCACATGTATCAGCTCATATCTTTTTAATAATTGGTCCGCAATTTTTTATCATTGCATACTCGGAAAGTTTCGATTCCAAAAAAAGATAAAATCGGTTATCCCTAGCTTAAATTTTTAATTTTTAGTGATTTTTCGAAAGAAGATAAATTATTGTTTCCAATTTCTTTTACATCGTGACAACCAACAACAATTATACATTCTAGGTATATTTGAAAATTTCACTGAATACAAAGTGTCCTTTCCTAAATCATTTAAATGAAGAACGGCTGAAAAATATAAAATATTTAATTTTTGACAAATTTTTCAATCTCAAGCTGTAGAATAAAGCGGTTCAGGCTTTTCTCTTTTAAAATGAGAAATATTCTTATCAGAATGTACACTTTTTGATTTGGGGAGGGGGGGCCGGCAATCTATAAAGCAGGTGTATTTGAATGTCCTACTGCAATACCAGCTTCTGAGCCGCAATCTGGTTCAGTGCGGCCCAACCAGTGGCTGAGCACATAGCACTCTGAACTGGGAGACGGAAGGTGCCTGGTTCAAAACCAGGTCACATCCGCCAACCTAACCGTTAGGAATTTTCCGTGGTTTCCTCCAAAATTTAGCGTAAATAGGGGTTAGAATCCCTTAGAAAGACCCCCAAGGGGAGCATCCACGCATTATTTATATACAATTATTTATATACATTATTAGCAAATTATTTATATACATTACATAGCATTATTTATATACAATTATCATACAAACACGAAACATGTCAATTGAAGAAATTAATTCACAAAATTATACATCAGCTCACATACATGATTGTAGGTCTATTCAGGGACGTAGAAAGTAGGGGAGCTGTGGCTGAAATATTTTAAACGGGCTCAGTATACACGTGAGAAATTCTCCCATGTTTATGGTACATTGTTTACCTCAAACCTGATTTCAAAAATGTAGTCTACTTTTTCTAGGAAATTCACACAATATGCCGCAAAGAGTCAAAAGCCTAGAGCCAAAAGAGCAGCTCTCCATATGTATTCGATACTTGGCGAAATATTTGTTTTTCACATAGTTGGTAAAAAATAAAAAATTACTTAGCCTGGACACTCCGACTTGCCTAACTATACAGTCATATTTTGAAAGATTTATTACACTGAACGTTTAAATTCATGTACTAAATAAAGCTCTTTTGGGGGGGGGGGGGAGAGGAGAGATAAAGGCGATTTAAAACGGGGACTGTTTTGAAGAGAACTCTTCCCCAGTGGTCTTTAAAAAGGAAGATAATAAACAAGTAGTCTTACATTTTTCAAGTAGTTTATTCTAGCTATCGCACTTTAAAATAGAATTAATAAAAGAATAACTGTAAATTTAAAAATTATTCTCCATGACAACAATTAAAGACATTATTTAAATAATGGTATCGCTTGTAAAAGTAATATTTTATCACATTATTCACACAATTTTAATTTTCCTATTAAAATTCTTTAAAACTTTAATGTTTAAAAATTTTTTACTCAGAAAAAACTTAAATTAATTAAAAAAAAAACTTATTAATATATCTTCTACAGTTACAAAACATGCATACACTATTTCAAGTTTTCTAAAAAAATAAATGCAATAGTTGATTCTTCAATTGACAGGAAGAAAATTTTCAATAGGCTAATTATGAACTTATTGATTCATCATGTATGATTTATTTAAAAAACAATGAAAGTAAACAAGGGTCTGTCCAGGTCGAAATCGGGTCCGAAAACGGACCCTTTCCAAAATTCAACAAGTTAAAAACGGACCCTTCACAAAATTCAATAATGGAAAAACGGACCCTTCACAAAATTCAATATCGGAAAAACGGACCCTTCACAAAATTCAGTTTGACCAAAACGAATTTTAATAAAAGACCTTTCACAAAATAACTATTGCACTTTTCAATTGAGTTTAGGAATTATTATCATTTAGCGATCGCCGATCGTCACCCAATAATATCTTGGCCTAAATGTAAACAATGTTGATGATGATGACGGTAGATTGATTGGAGGCCCTAAGCCATGGGGGTAAATTACACCGCCTACGATTGCAGTTTGAAGCAGACGCCTGCACTTGTTTGTTCTTCCTCCTAAGTTCCCCCCACCTGCTATGTAGGAGCTCTCTTTCTGGGAATAAAAATCAGACTAGTAGCGAGCGCTCATTTATTATTTCTTTTCATGTGAGTTGTGTTTATGCCAAAAAATTAAACATCAAGACTTATTCCACTATAATATTAATAAGGCTCATTGCCAGAAGAAAAGGTGATGACAGCTGTCATTCTCGGATACAACGAATAACAACGTTCTTCATGAATAAAGCCAGTGGCGTATGTAAAAAGGGCAGCCAGGTTGGGGAAGAGATTAAAATAAAACACTTTGTTTTCCAAACTGGCACATTTATGCACCATGTAGTAAATGTTCAGAAATCGTTTGATGCAATCTCAAAATGATTAACTTAGTCCTAAATCTTATTCTAAAAGACAGACATAAATTCAGATCAATGCATGTTTCGAAATCGTGCAAACGTTATAACTCTCAATAATTCGTTTTGCATTTTGAAATGAATCCGTAATTCTCTAATGTTTAGTAAATATCTGTAATAACTATAAATAATCTGAAGTAGAAAGGCCATGTAATGATTACACTAAAAGCAATCATTAAGAACAACTTGCAAGAGTGCATAACATCCAATTCAAAACAACGGGAGCTGCCGTCATTACGTGGCTAAGTCTAAGCTTATTGTTCACTAATCCCCCCCCCCCCAACTGAAAGTGTAATGTGCCAGATGGCTCTTTTACATTGCTGAAAAAACAAACATTCCAAGGGCATCTTTCAGATCACACAAATAAAAGAAACCAGAAAAAATAATTATTTATAAAAGGACATTTTATCTTGTTGAAGAAGAAAAAAAAAAAAAAAAAGCTGATTGGAATTTTGTGAAGGAACAGTTATAACTCCTGTTTTGTAAAGGGTCGTTTAAACGTCGATTTTGACTTCATTGTATTGTCTCCTGTATAAGAAAACTGTATGGTAAGGAAGGAGAAAAAGTTTTGGCAAATAAGAATGGAAAAACGGACCGACATACCCAGGCATAGGGGGGAGAAAAGGGACTGCCAGACGTTAAAGGGTTGCCGGGTGCCGCGCCCTGTTTAATCGGTGGAGAATCCACACTGTGGAATGTGAAATGGGATAAATATAGGTCAATCACTGCTCAAAGCTGGAAAAGGGGGGGGGGGTAGAAATAGTGTAATACTGCATTTTTTCATTCTTAGGAGTGAACAACAAAGCATAGGAGTGATTTTATTGGGATTTAATATCATTTTAAAAAGCGGTCATAGGGGTACACTACAGAGAAATGCTATCGGCATAGGCAGGGCCGTAGTGAGCAAAAAATGATAGAAGACTGAAAATTAAAATTTTTAAACTTAATTAATGCATGGGCACATCTTACAGACTGGGAATTTTCTGTTTGGAGACCATATAAAAATGTACATTTGTATTTATTTAGATTTAATCTTCCAACATTTATAATCATTACTGTAAAATTCTGTGCCTTTTTTTTTTTTTTGCATAAATTTGTGATTTACTGTAAAATATGTGAAAAATATTTAAGGAATAAAACCCCAGGTCAGTGTTTTTGGGATATTCTGTGTACACTGACAAGTAATTTTTCTTTAATGGTACAAGTTGAAATTAATTTTTAAAAATGTTAGCTAATTTCTCCCATCTGTAATTATCTGCAACTTATTTTTGCTTTCCCTTCAATTGTTGAAATTTAACTAGGTTTAAAAATTGCATTTTTCACATCGTTAGAGTATTTCCAGTCGAAACTGACAGACATTGTAATATTTAAAAATTACTAAAGTTTGAATTTTCGGTGTAAATAAGTGTTTAGTACCTGCAATTTAAAATCAAAACTACCATGGCCTACGTTTATTATAAAATCTATTTTTTAATCATTTAAAAGTAAAGATTTAAAGCTTTATATTTTAATTTTAATCAAATTAAAAAAAAAATATTGTTCCAGGGTATGACTATCCCAGACGTTCGGTGAAGAGGAATTATTCAGTTTTGGCCAACTTTTTTTAAGGGAACTAACTATACCCATTTTGTTTTTAATTTTTTTAAAAACATTCAATTCTATTTCGTGATTGCTTTCTTGCTCAAAAATGAAAAAGAAAATTGGAAGAAGTTCACAAAATAAGGAAAGATTCACAAAAATAGAAAAAATTCACAAAATTAGGTATAAATTCACAAAATTAGGTAAAATTTCACAAAATAGGACCCTGGGAAAGAAACCTGGACTGACCCCTGGTAAAGGAAATTAAAAAATTGTGTGAATCTCGTCTTGTGAGTCGATTGTGTAAAGTCTCAAAATCCTTATTTATTATATTACCTCGATCCTCCATTACCTAAGAAATTAATAAAATAAATAAACAGCTCTTCATATATTTTAGCATAATATGTGTTTAAAAAGTAACAATATTTGACACAAACTGGAATTCAAAAAAAGGTAATTTAATGTATTTGTTATCATTGACTACATTGTAGTTGCCAGTAATAATAAGCTTATGATATAGTTTTAAATAATCTTTATAAGTTAAATCATTACATCTTGTATACATGCAAGTACGATTGTCTATGTTTAGAAAATTCTTGGCTAATCTTTCTTTACATAGTATAAAATGAAGTCGCTTCTGCTCGATGTTCGCTTAGATCTTTTAAACTACTCAACGGATTTTAATGCAGTTTCCAGCAATAGATAGAGTGATTCAAGAGGAAGGTTTATATGTATAATACATCGCAGTACAACAATAATATGCACGTGTGTCGAACAAAAAGTCAATATTTACGCCTTTGCAATACGGTTTTCAGGTTAAACCACATGAATTTGTATATAATTGTAATAAGCAGTTTTATTTCACGTGATCAGATTATCAAATCTTTGTAATTTAAAGAGTCACATGACTCGCCATCTGTATATGAAAGTGTATATAGCCGATAAAAGTAGATCAGTTTGAAACATGAAAATAACTACTTTACTTTCAATAATTAAAGTTAAATTTCACGAGCGAAACTGACGTCATTTTAATGCGCGACTTAAAAAATGCATTAGATAATAGTAAACTTTGCTTTACGAGCGAAATAATAAACTTCCATCTACCAATCAAATTCCCCAGAAGAGTTCTGGTAACGGTAATTTGACGTCACGCATTGTATAATTCGAAGATATCGCACACGTCTATCGATGTTCTCCAGCCAGTAAAATAAAAATAAAACGTGCTTTACAGCGCGATGCTTTTCAATTTGACCAAAACATCTTTGATGAAGCATTATTTGAATTGAACAAAGTAGTGCAATTACTTTCGGGTAAATCTCTCAAGGATTTTATATATTAAGTATTTGAGTAGGTACTAAAGTGAATTTATCTATCAATCTACTTAGGTTAATTTATCTATTTAACTACTTAAGAAAGATTGATTTCAAAGAAAATAATATTTTTTTAATATTATCATAATTCTAAGGTTTTCAATTATCATAGTTAAAAGAATAACTGAGTTTATTTGTTATTGATGATCGTTTATTTTTTTTTGTGTACAGAAAGCAATAGGTATTTCAGTCATGTCTGGAAGACGTTTTTCAAACATAAGCCGTAGCATAAGGAGTGCAAAAAGAATGTGTTTAGGTAGAGATAGAGAATCGTCATGTATACAAGAATGGTCCCATGTGCTTATAATATTCCCCTAGCAATGACTTAGTCCGACCAGTGGGTGAGCGCATAGTGTTCTGAACTGGGAGATGGAAGGTTTCTGGATCAAAACAGGTCGCGTCCGCCGACCTAACCGTTCGAAGTTTTTCTGTATCCCGTTCGGAAAATAAAACTGTACTTGCAACATGCATACGTTAGGAAACATATATGGCTGGCTTCCTCCAAAACGTAGCTTAAATACGAGTTAGGACCCCTTAGAAAGACCCCCACGGAGGAAACCCCCACCCCTTGACCTAGATCCTATGTGTGGACACTATAAGCAGGATAGTCTTCAGATTTGTAGAGTTTAATTTAACACCTAGCGTCGTGTGCAACTTATAGAAGCAGTTCCACGATACCGGATCCATCGAGAAAAAGCCTGGGCAAGGTCATCCAAGAGAAGTTGCTTCTTTTTTGATCGCCAGTGACACGGACATAGTTTTTGTGCCATCATGTTGCAGTTATCTCAGATTTGCACTCATGATATCAACGTTTCATCATGATTTAAATAATTTTTCACTTTTTTAGATTCCACATCACTGGGTTTAGTTCGAATTATATATGTAACGAAAATGTTCTTTTCCTACCGTGCGGAGAACGGGTACTCGGCGAGTTATAAATAAAAACACTTCAACCTTCTGCTAGATTATATTTGAAAGATCTTTTTATATTAAGACTAGCTGCTACCCGCGACTTCGTCCGCGTCGGCTTTAGAGTTAGGTCCTGAGAGAAATGAAGCATGTGTGAATAACACATATGTTTGCAACAAAAGAAACTGCATTTAAATATTATATGCTTTTTACTTATTTTAAATGAAGTATAATGCATGGTAGTATACTTCATTTAAAATAAGAGAGTATGCAGATTTACTAAATTTAGATTTTTTTTCAGGCATTTGGCGAATAGAGACTACGACAGTATTTGCGAACTGTTTTTGGTGTTCTTGTAAAAGAAATATTTATGCTATATGCATGAATTGTAGCCTGTGTTAATCAGGAATAGTGTAGCTTACTATCAGTGAAAAAAGTTTTGGAATCGGTTCAGTACTTACAGAGATACACATAGAGCGTAATGTAATTCTTATGAGTCTCGCTGTAAAAGAACTATTTGCAATATATGCATAAAAGGTAGCCTATAGCACTCAGGGCCCCACCAGTGTCTAAAAGGTTCTGCTCTCAAAACAGGAAGGCTGGAGGTGCCAGGTTCAAACCCCGGTCGCGCCTGTCGACCTAGCAGTTCACAGTTTTTCGTGGTTTTCTCCAAAACCTCGCGTAAATACGGGCTAGGATCCTTTAGAAAGTTCCCCACAGAGGAGTGCAGTCAATCGGTCTTAATCCACAAACAAACAATAATACTCAGGAATAGTGTAACTATAATCAGTGAAAAAAGTTTTAGAATCTGTTTAGTAGCTATAGAATTTCCATAGAGCTCAATGCATTAGAATTATTTTGAGTTTTTTTTGTAAAAGAAATATTTATGCTATATGCTTGAAAGATTGCCTGTACGTTAATCCCGGGCATAAGCTATCTTCATTACAAATTTTTCCAAATCCGTTCTACCATTTGTGTGTGATTCAGTCAAAAACATCTAAACACACAAACGTACATATTTATATTATTGATTTGGAAATTTATGAACTTTAAAAAACACATTTGGACTTTTCTTTCTTCATTAATAATGTTATTTTCACTCCCTCTTAATTGCTGAGGTATTTCTTTAATAATATTTTTGGAGAAAATTTGCTTTGGCATACTGCCTGGCTGGAGATTATGAAGAAATTGTCGAATTGGCACGTTTCTGAGCAGCGTCTCTTGGATTTCGACCTGCCTTAACGAATAGTAAATATATTATTCTCTCCTTTAAGGTTTTTCCACTGCTTTTAAACATGAATTTACAACACTTCGCGCACTTATCGCCGTCTAAAAAAAGTCGCCAAGCACATTGCTAAAGCACATTTTAGTCATTGGCGTATCACCAAACTGGGGAATAATTCCACTTTTAGCAAATTTTGTTGTAATACTATAACTATATAGTACTGCTAAAACTAAGTGTTGTTATTTCAAAATGGACACAACAATGGAACCATCGGCCGACTTGGCACGAAATACTGCGTGCCAAATGACTTCTCTAATGTTTTACGGTGCATTAGCATACTACACAAAAATTTTAACATTCACACAAACAATTCCATACGAACTTTAACTGTGCCGAATTTCACGGTCATCCGTTTGCATAGTGCGCTGCAAAAGGGACACTAAAGTTTTGCTTAGCGTATTTATATATATAGATAGATGGATAGATTTGGCATAAAACTGGTATAATTTCCCAGGTATTTAATATTTTCAGACGCACACGCTTTTTTATTGAAGTAATAGCATTCTTGTTAGCTCAAAACACGAATCATTTGATACGGGCAAAACTCGCCAAGCATGGCAACGTAAAAACGGTTTTTAATTAATAATTAAAAAAGTAATTAAAAATCTAAAATTCTAAGTAGCCTATAACCTTCTCCAGGGTCCCATCGATATCTAAACCCAAATTCATCCTAATCAATTTAGCGGTTTAGGCGTGAAAGCGTCATAAACAAACAAACAAACTAACTCACTTTCGCATTTATAATATTAGTTAGGATTTTTACTGATAATAAATTATGAGCCACACGTCTGTGTGATTCCATCTCCTCTGTTGTGTAAAGTTATTTTGAAATTTAATCAAGTAAAGTTTACCTCTTTGTTAATGTAGAGCCCAATATCAAGAGGATGAGCTTGAGATTCAGCACCCTCAAAGGTTTCTTTCGGTGCAATACAGATTTTTCACCGGGTCCGGGCCCGTCCATACTAGCAGCAGTCTTTGATGCTGCACGATCACCATCATCGGCTTTAATTTTTCTTCTCGAAGAAAGATAAAAACATTTCACTTTGGGTTTTCTTTCTTTTTAAACTGGACGAATTAATGATCGTAAGAAACAAAGAACCCAAAACTTAAACTTCTGCTTACAAATTAAAGGCATCCAACTTAAGTGAATTCACTGAACCATTCGAAATTTCGTTATACCACATTTATGCTCCCAGCAGACCCTCTTTTTTATTGTTTGTTGTGTGTGTGTGGTGTATATTCACTATTTGAATACTGTGGCTTGTTTATCTCAAGAAAAGAAGAGTGGTGTGCTTGAAGACTACAATATAGGCAATATATTTTCCTCTTTCCTTCATGACAATTTTATTATCAGCTAATTGTAGCATGAATAGTTTCTTTCTGAGGATATTCCGTTCCTTTGCGCTACAAGGGTGCGAATTACTCCCCCTTTACATTGTCAGATTCGTCCATCCTAGCCCCACAAATTCCCTATCAGAGACACGACTGGAGATTTATAGCCTAAGGAGTCTATGACGGTGCTTGCTGGAAGCCTTTGATGATTTTATCTTGCGTCCTCCTTTTCAAGCCAACTACGGATACAAAGTTTAAAAAGATTTTTTTTTTAAAGAAAAGACACTTTTTAGAGAATAAATTTGGAAAAGAAAGAAGAGAAAGAGAAAAAATGGGCCTTTTTTAGAGAAAAAATTGGTCCCCTTAAATTGGGAGCCCGCAGGCCCCACTCGCCCTGTAGATAAACGGACCCTGCTCGTAGCGGCCCCTTAGCTCATAGGGGGTTCCGGACTCCCTGGACACCCCCCTCCCTTCGCTGTGCCACTGTGACTCCTGAAATGTAATCATTCAACATGATTTTTTCCATTTCTGAAACTTTTTAGGATATAATTGATTGTCAAATTTTGTACATCAGCTCGTTAGTGTAAGGGGCACATTTTACTAATTGGCTTTTTTTTTTTTTTTTTTTTTTTTTTTTTTGTGCAGGAATCATGCAAATTTAAAGTGTTACTTTTTGAAAATTAATGAGAGGAATATTTTCTTTAACATTTTTTCACAAACTGTATTCTGTAGTTTTGTAAACTGTAAACCGATTCATCCATACAAAAAAAAAAAAAAAAAAAAAAAAAATCTTATGCACAGAATTCACCCTGAGAATTGTTCGACAGGTCAATTTAAGGAAAATATTGAAAAATTCTACTTATTTTATATCTTATTGGCTGGCTGCTTATAAAACAGCATAGTACAGCTTGTAAAAGGAATTCTGAATTTAAATCATTGAATACTATTTTAAGCGAATTTTTATTTTGTGGTGAAAGTAACAACATTGAAGATTCTATATTAAATTATTTAAAAAATTTCTTCTGCCCTAGCATAAGCAACTGTCTCTATATGTTTCATAATACACTAGCTAAATTCAGATACAATCTAATTCAAGCCGATATTTAATACATAAGACAAAATATTGAAAATATGAACACACAGCATTGTTACATTATAAAATAAGTAAAAAATTTTGATAACTTACTAAATCATTTTCTGCTTAGCAGATATTACAGCCAGTAGATAATAATTGATCAGGTATATTTATAAACTAGCAGGTTTGCATTCAGCGACTGTAAATTAAAATTACTAGCCCCTGAACACAATCCAGCTGGTTCTCTTTCAGTCTTACTCTTTGTTTGATATTTACAGGACCTCATGCAAGCAAGAAACAACCTAAAAGTGAAAAAATATAAAACTATATTTGAAATACTGTAGAAGACCCAAAATCCGCCGACCCGAAATCCGCAAAGCTCTAAAATCCGTACTGTCTGTTCAATGTAAACAATGAAATCTGCCCTGCTAGCTGCAACTTCAGAAAACTACAGTATAAACACAAACTAAAACTAAATAAGCTATTCCCACTGGAAAAAAATTTTTTTTAGGAGTCTGTGAGCTCTAATCTTAACATTGATAACTTTCAAATGACTGACAGTGACATAATTGACATTGATCACATGACACAGGAACAAGTGAGGATGATCAAAAAGTTGATAAATTAACATTTAATGAAGGTTATTCTGTGAGAAAGAAATATCTCAGATTTGTAGAGCAGCAAAGCTGTGTTACGAACAGAATATAATGAAAAAAAAATAAATAAATAAAAACTATAATTAGAACATCCCAAAGTCCTAAACTATTTAATATGCATGTTTAAATAAGATGTATTATAATCTCATAATTTTGTATATTGTATTAATCCTCTGCATTTTTATATCCTGATTCTAATTATAAGTAGCATGATTTGTTTCCCTTGATCTCTATTGTATTTTTTTTTCTATTATTTTCTGAGGGGGGTGAAAATAGAATAAATTTCCTATTATGACCCAAAATCCGCAAAATTCTAAAATCTGCACAAGGTCTGGAACCAAGCTGTGCGGATTTTGGGTCTTCTACTGTATACATATAAATACATAATAGAGTCCCGCTATTCCAAGGTAGCACTAAATCGCTCAAAAATAAACAACTTTAGATTAATTTTTCAAATATTAAATAGAGTAAGTGTGATGCTATTTAAAGTACTTTTTTTTATATTAGCAAATCTGTGTGGTTGCTAGTTGATCTCTCTGCACATATTGAACATAAAACTGAATTTTTCTCTTCGATTTTATAATGCAATCCCCTTATGTCAGTCCTGATAAACTCAGATTATCAGACTCAACTGTGTATATATGTATAGATACATTATGCACGTGTGTGTGTGTGTCAAATATAATTAAAACATAAAAATGTTTTGAATAGTTTAATATTCAACAGAAGGGTTTTTCCAATAATAAAGGCATTCGAAAAATGTTATGTTTATTTAAATGGGATTATGTATTAATAAGCTTGTATAATCATTTGTAACTGAAATTCTCATAGCTAGATTCCTGCATGCATCCTTAAAAACAAAATGCAAATTATAGAAGACTGTATTCATAAAGACATGTAGTAGAACACAGTGGTGTAGAAAATGAGGTGGGTCTCAGCGCTTGGAGAAACCCCCTTCCCCCTATGCCCTT
Source organism: Cheiracanthium punctorium (assembly GCA_038373885.1). Classification (NCBI taxonomy): domain Eukaryota; kingdom Metazoa; phylum Arthropoda; class Arachnida; order Araneae; family Cheiracanthiidae; genus Cheiracanthium; species Cheiracanthium punctorium. Next base: position 196,092 of record JAWZYV010011748.1, read on the forward strand.
GAAAGAGGAGAGAAAATAGACCAGCAAAATATAGTGTCTTTTTCAGTTTTCAGAATCGAAGGAAACATACTACTGTAAAATGAGATTCATGTGAAATGAGACTCTTTGGAAGCATAAATTTGACACCTGACATATGAGCCTCGCTTTGTCTTTGATTAATGATTCGAATAAACAATACATTAATGAAGACCAAACACACATTGTTGGCAGAAAGATCAGACCAATTTTGGACATAGATGTTACATACGAATCTGCCTGTGAAATATTTACAATCCTGACATAACCGTTTAAATAAAAAAGCATAGTTAATCATCAGTAAGATTTACACTAACACGTTAGGTTAATATAAACAATGAACAGACTACTTCTCTACAAATTAAAATAAAGAAATCGAAATAAAATTAGTATTTACAACTATGTAAAACAACACAATACAGATTTATACAAATATATCAGTATGATTAATTGAATATTAAATGGTATCTCTCTATTCTAAAAAAAAAGTAAAGGCCGCTGTCAAAGCTTATGGACCTATCTCCTCCTAAACCGTAGGGATTTGAGTTTTGACTAAGGTGCCCACAGATTCGAAAAATTCCGAGGAACCTGATAAGCTGATTTAAATTTCGAAAATCGAATTATTTTAGACGATATTAATAAAAAACTGAAAAAATAAGCCAAATGGTTGCCAGATTTGGCATAAAATCATTCATTCCTTTGCAACAAAGCGTTTCCAAGTATCTAGAATCGCGTGAAATTTACAAACATGAGTTAGAATTACGCCCATTTTACGACAAAATAAAATGTTCGTCCGTGCTCTAATTTCCGTAAATATACATCGATTTCTACGAAATTTATATATTTTACTCTTATCTACTGTATCATGTGCCCTATTGAAAATGGTATTTGTAGCATTTATAGTTTTTCTACAGGAGCACTCAAAATATTCCCAATACGTTGCGTTCTATGGGAAGTTATTCTTTAAAGCGCATCATCCTACTATATAGTTACGCTGATCCCTGACTCAAGATAAAACTCATTTCCACCATTACTGCAAAAAGATTACGAAATTAAGCACTGAAAAGCCTAATAATATCTACACCATTTGTACGATCCGCTTGAAATTTTCCATAAATATGTATAGAGATATAGAAAATAGTATGCGCTATTTTAAAAATCTGAAAATCCACCCGTTTCCTCATTTTTAAGCGATTTTTCGCTCTTTTCAGATCCATTTTATTTCCGAGAGTAAAAAAAGTTAATCATTTGCGTGACAAAAGTAGCTGTTGCAAGTGAGTATGACATCATATTGATGTCACAAGTATCCGGATTTTTCCTGATTTATGAGTTAAATTTTTTTTCATAAATAAAATTATTTCTTCGGGATTGCGAAGGTATATTATAGTAGTGGACACTCTCCATAGCTGCTTGCTTAGGTCTTTGGTACCCAAACTAAGTTTCAATAATGTAAACATTGGAAATTTGGTAAAGTGCAGCGATCCTAACGGTAAAGGAATAAAACATTTCCCGCCCTGACTCTTAACCAGTTTTATGTTTTTAATTTTGCAACCTAGCATGTGAACGAGATTATAAACACCAGCACTCAATTTTAATATTTTGTTTCACATTTGCTAACATGGCTGCCTTAGCAACAAATGCATTAAAAAAAAGGGGGGGGAGGTTCTATCTTGAGATTATTAAAATACATGGAGTTCATATTTGTCAACGAAAAGTTTTCGTCTGCTACAGTGTATATTTACATTAGAAAATAACTTTGAATTGATTACTGAGTTTTTGTGTAAAATGAATTTTAATTTTTAATATGAGTTTAACGGTAACTTGAAACTGTGTTAAAATTTATCGATGCATGAAATAAACATATATACTGTTTGAGTGTGATCGCCATTATAAATTAACACTTTTTAATGCTTTCTAACAAGGTTGAAAAGTGTTTATAATTTCAGTTTATCTGTCTGTCCGTCCGTTCCGTGCGTGCTCTAGCTGTCGTAAATATACATCGATTTCTATGACATTTATGTATGTTATTGTTATTTCTCTCTATTCTAAAAAAAAGTAAAGGCCGCTGGCGCAGTCAAAGCTTGTTGGCCTATCTCCCCCTAAACCGTGGGGATTTGAGTTTCGACTAAGGTGCCCACAGATTCGAAAAAATCCGAGGAACCTGCTAAGCTGAATTAAACTTCGAAAATCGAATTATTTTAGAAGATATTAATAAAAAACTGAAAAAATAAACATAATGGTTACCAGATTTGCATAAAATCATCACAATCAAACCCCAAATGAATAAGTCTCTCAGTAGTCCATTTTCCATGAAATTAATTGATGGAAACCCAATATTCAAATCTAGCAGTAATAACATGTGAGCAACATGTACGGTGCCATCTTGAAACCGCCTGCTTATCACCCAGAAAATCTCGGCGGGTTTCAAGTTGCGATAACATGTAAACAGTGATAGAAATATTGGTGTTAAAAACGTCACCCGTCAGGGGTAAACTACCAAAGGGCGATAACTCGGTGTTAGTGACGTCATTTTCCCCCTGCGGTAGTTATCACAGCCAGGAAACTAGACCCCTGTCATTCAATATTTTTAATAAAAGAGATGATTTTAATTTTCATGTTAATGCCTTTACTCATTTTACTTCTTGCATGCACACTTCTGTTTTTAGAAACATAATTTTTAATCATAAATATAGAATAGAGTCTCTATGTACCAATAGTTTTAAGGCCCACAACTTAACCTACCTATATAAATCAGCTCTCAAGTACAAATATCCAGGTATATTTTTAAAATCAATAATATATCCATAATGTAATAAATAAAACTGTATGTCCAAATTAGTATTTTGGATGGTGAGGTTGGGGTTGGTAGTTGGTCTCGTCTAATAATTAAAAAAAAAAAAAAAAAACCCAATGAAAACCATAAGAAAAAAAAAATACACAATGTAGAGTTATTGATTACTGGTACTTTTTCTCTTCTTTTTGAGGTACATTTTAAATCTTATTTCTTACTCCTCTGTCCCCATTATAAGCCTAATTAAGTGAAATTTTACCTTTACTGCGTAGTATAATATTAGCACAAATAACACTTATTACCTATGTAATATTATCATTATTATAATAGATGCTATTAATTACAATATTTTATTTATTTTTTGTTTTTTATTTTTTACTTTTTTCCCTTCCTATTTTCTGATTTTCTTGATATTATAACATGGTACTGGCAGCATTTTGTCTGTATTTCTTCCTCCTGCTTTTTCCTCCTTGGATCTGGTTATTTTTATTGATTATTTTTCTCGGTTGGCATCGATTTCTGATCTTGTCTTGACTGTTCTTCCACCTCCATGTTGGAATAGCATCCATGCCTATTATTTCTTCTAGTTAGGTCGTACCCCCAGGACACGCAAAGCGACTTCTTTTGTCAGGTGGCCTGCAGAAACCTAACTATTTTTGTTTTTCTTTAATTGAAATGTGAGTACGGTGGTACTTGATAATGGAGTACTCCATTTCAATTTTCCTTTTCCACCTCCACTTCTATGCATGAGTTTTTCAGCTAGGCTTAAGCACATGTGATTGCTCATGGCATGTTTTTCCCAATTTTTGGCTTTGATGGCCCTGTTTCAAATTTATTTATAGCCTCTGGATTTCATTTTTATTTTCATGATTACGTATTATATCTGTTATAATGTGCTTTCAATTAATATTTCACTTGGGAATCCATTTTACGTAAGTTAAGCTATTTTATATTATATATATATATTTGTTTTTGATCTCACCCCTTTAAATTCTTTAAATATATTTTTTTTTTATATAATAGTTTTTTTACATTCATTTTTCTTTCATTTTTATATCACCTTTTCTTTACCTTTTGCTTTGTTAAGACCGTCGATCATGTTAGAAAAAACAAAAAATGAAATTGTGATAAAATGTAGCAAGAGAACTACTGTAATTTGCCTATATTATGTAATGACATTATGTATTTCCATTGTGGTAACGGTTATCTATTTAATTTTTGATGCAAAGTATGTTTTACATTTAATAATTTGATTAATTGAATACTTCATGGGTACCCAGGGGTCTTAATTTTTTTTCTACCAAGATATACCGTAATTTATGGAAGAAACGCCGCAGCGTTTATGAGTTTAAAAGTTCAAAAATAGTAAGTGCGGCGTTTCTACCGGGTGTGGCATTTACAATATTTTTAATTTTTTTTAGCCGATCTTCAACGAAAAATCGAAAAATTAATTTAGTGATAATTTTCTCAAAAGATGGCACCACCACCGACGCATACTCTTTAGCATGCACAGATCACAGCGTAGCGAATCAGAATGCGAACCTACCCCCATCGAAAAGAGGTTTAATCTTTGATTCAGTTTTGGAGAAAGTCAGAGCGCCCTGAGATGGGTCCATGTCCGGTGCTCTGAAGTGAATGGCTTCATACATCCAACAGATGTCTCCTCAATTAAGTAAAAAGAAAAAAAAATAGAAGTAAATCTTTTACATCTACATTTTTGAACTATAATTAAATTTTAAAAGTTTTTTTGAATATATATTTTGAAGGGTTAAAGTTCTGTAAAATACCGCAAAAGTGCACTACCCTCTATTAAATGCACCCGTTTTTAACATGAACCTCTATTGCTCTTAAAATACTGAATTTCAGCCGAAATTAGTCTGTTGCGCCCGGTGCGAGTTTAACCTTCCCCCCCCCCCCCAAAAAAAAAAAAAAAAATAAATAAAATAAAAATAAAGTTAATCTAAAAGTTTTTTTTTTGAATCGCCGTGCGGCTTTGCACCCTGTGCAGGAAAACTCTATTGAATAAACAATAAACACTGCCAACTAATTGGGTATGCTCAAGAAATGCTGAGTGCTTTTAAAATAAATCCCAATGTTATAAATATCAAAAATAATAAATAGAACAATCAAGTGTTGTTCCACAACATTCAGTTTAAAACAACAATTTGCTAATTAGCAAGCTCATTACGTAATCAACAGCTGGCCATCCACGGGGGGGGGGGGGGAAATGTTTACTTTTAACTGGAGCCTCTTCTCACACATCGATTGCTGTTTTCATTTTAATGGCGCCTTGTAGTAGGGATGGACGCGAGACGCGAGAATTCTCACATTGTCTCGCGAGACGAGACAGGCATTTTTTTTTGCGAGACGAGAAAGAAAATATTTTGCGGGACGAGACGCGAGACAAGACAGAGTCTTGTCTCGCGCGAGAATTCTCGCATTTTTTTCCGTCTCGCATAAATACAATCTGAAAAGCGACAATTTGCTTGAAGCCTCTACCGTTTAACTTGCGTCTTCTTCGTTTTCGGTCCTGGTATGCTATCAGCACTCTACAATACGCACAAACACGTAACATTTAAAATTAGAACAGATGAGAGATATACAAAACACACAAAGGAGAGGATAAAGAAAGAGGCGGGAAAAAAAAGAAAACAGAGAAGAGTTGAAAGAAAAATAATAAGTAAATGGGAAAGGCGGTACGGTATGTTCAAATCTGACCACTTTTAGACGGGGCCCGGGGCATTAAGTTTGGGGCCCCCCTTACTATCCCCTTTTTTACGCATGAAGCCCCTTTACTGAGCCCCCTTTTTTAAGCATTTTAACCCAGTTTTGACCGCTGTTGTACTCGAAAATTGCATTTCAGTTAACTTTAGTTTTTGTACTTTAATCAAATCGTATTTATCACTCCAAAAAATATCTCTAACTTGATCTAGCGATAGACAATTAGGTAATACCTATATTATAGAGGAAATTCAGTTTTTTCCCCACAATTACTATTTCAGTACATATGAATTTATAATTTAGATAATCGGGATATATATGGACCCCCTTTTTCTTCAGGGGCACCGGACTACCGCCCCCCTTGCCCCTGTGATAATCGGGTTTCGGGTATATCAGAGAGAGATTAGAAGTAAAGCAATTTGCATTCGCATTGATGGTTAGTCTGAGCAGGTTGAAATATGGTTGAATATCCTTGGTTGAAATATCCTTGTACCGATATTATCCTCAAACTTTCCCGCACGTTGCGGCGTGCGTAGGGGGGGGGGGGGCGTCCACCCTGGTAACAACTTTCTAGGGGCGGTTAAATCCCTATCGTTGGCCTATTTTAAAGAGATTAAAATGACATTTTTTATTCTTATATATTAATATCGGACGGAAAGTAATGCAAGCAATTTTTTTTTTAAAAACTATATCTCTTTTTGTTTATATTATTATGTTTTCCCTTCCTTCGGCTTGCAAAACTTTTATAAATTTTTTTCCTCCCCATCATTTTATCTTGCAGTTGGGTTCCTATTCTAAAATTATCTTCGCCTGTTAGATGTCTTTTCATTTTTTTAAAAAATCCACACTGGATATACATTAGGGGGATTATGGTTTAATTTTTCTGTAAACAGGGCGACCATAACGACTGTAGTACTATCGCTAAAAATTATTGTGGAAAAGTGCAAACGGATAGTCGTCAACAAATTAACTGTTCAGTAATTAAAAATATAAACAAAAAATAAGACGTCTATTAACCAACTGAGATACTATAATGAAATCTAAAAATGCACACATGGCAATGTTATTGGAAATATTAGGCAAATAATTATAATTATCGTTAATATAATCTTGTTTTCATTAATATAAAAATTACACATATTTTAGAGACTTGAAATTGACGTTAAAGTAAATAGTAGCGATTTAATAAAGACTAAAAGCGTTCTGTTTATAATTTTTCAAGGGTTATCTTACAACCAACTGAACGATAAGTAATTCTAATTTGTGTTAATATATCCCGCAGTAATTTCAACAGAGGAGATTACTTGAACTTAAAAAAAAAAAAAAAAAAATCTGTTTTGTCTCATGCAGATATGATTTTAGTAAAATATTCGCTACTTCTCGTATGAAGAGCGGGTGCGCAGCTATTTTAAAACAAACGGTTGTCCATTTCATGTAGTGTCTGAGGTATTTAATGCTACAACTTGAACAGTATGATGTAGAACTACAGTATGATGTAGAAATAACACATTTTGAAAGTCGAGAGTTCTCTGCAAACCGCTAAGCTTTTCACTTTTCTGATCGCGAATGACACTGACGTAGTTTTTTGAGTCATTATATTGCAATGATGCCAGGTTAATACTCATGACGCAAACTTTACATCAAGAGTCAAATAATTTTGCTTTTATTTTAGATTCCACATCACTGGAATTAATTGAAATTACTCATGTTAGGAAAATTTTCATTTACTACAGTGCGAAGAACGGGCACGCAGCTAGTAAATAAAAATAAATACTTTATTTTCGGTGTGACATTATATATACGGATGGTTTAATTTTTCTGTAAACAGGGCGACCATAACGACTGTAGTACTATCGCTAAAAATTATTGTGGAAAAGTGCAAACGGATAGTCGTCAACAAATTAACTGTTCAGTAATTAAAAATATAAACAAAAAATAAGACGTCTATTAACCAACTGAAATACTATAATGAAATCTAAAAATGCACACATGGTAATGTTATTGGAAATATTAGGCAAATAATTATAATTATCGTTAATATAATCTTGTTTTCATTAATATAAAAATTACACATATTTTAGAGACTTGAAATTGACGTTAAAGTAAATAGTAGAGATTTAATAAAGACTAAAAGTGTTCTGTTTATAATTTTTCAAGGGTTATCTTACAACCAACTGAACGATAAGTAATTCTAATTTGTGTTAATATATCCCGCAGTAATTTCAACAGAGGAGATTACTTGAACTTAAAAAAAAAAAAAAAAAATCTGTTTTGTCTCATGCAGATATGATTTTAGTAAAATATTCGCTACTTCTCGTATGAAGAGCGGGTGCGCAGCTATTTTAAAACAAACGGTTGTCCATTTCATGTAGTGTCTGAGGTATTTAATGCTACAACTTGAACAGTATGATGTAGAACTACAGTATGATGTAGAAATAACACATTTTGAAAGTCGGGAGTTCTCTGCAAACCGCTAAGCTTTTCACTTTTCTGATCGCGAATGACACTGACGTAGTTTTTTGAGTCATTATATTGCAATGATGCCAGGTTAATACTCATGACGCAAACTTTACATCAAGAGTCAAATAATTTTGCTTTTATTTTAGATTCCACATCACTGGAATTAATTGAAATTACTCATGTTAGGAAAATTTTCGTTTACTACAGTGCGAAGAACGGGCACGCAGCTAGTAAATAAAAATAAATACTATATTTTCGGTGTGACATTATATATACGGATTAAATCTCAATTTCTTTTACTTCAAATGCCGATATATGCTGATATAGTTATTAATATATCTACTAATGTGGCTATATGTAAGTAATTGTTATTATTAATATTAATTTTCAATAAAATCCCAATAATAAGTTAGTATAAAATGGTAACGAAATCGCAGTCCTTAATTTTGCGACTCGCGAGACGTCTCGTCTCGCGAGACGAGACAGCAATTTCTTTGCGAGACGCGAGACGAGACACAGTGTTTGCAAGACGAGACAGATGTTTACCACTGCGAGACGAGACGAGACAGCCCCGTTCTCGTCTCGCACGTCTCGCGTCCATCCCTACCTGGTAGGTAGTCTGTCCGAACATTGTGCGGATGCAAGAAGGTTTTTAGAACTTATTTTTTTATTTCTATAAATTCGCCTTTGTGAATATGAACATTGATATCTGATTATTTGAAAATAGAAATCGTAAGCTTCGTAAAATAGCGGTAAATACTTTAAAACATTCTATGGGAAGGGGGAGAAAAAAGGAGATTGATTTTTTACCGTTTATCCAATTTCTCCCAAAATATATCCGATCAACTTAATAGCTTTTCTAATAAATTAGGTCTAATAAGTAATGCAACATATTTTTTATTTATTTATTTTTTGTTAATTAAGAAATTATTTTAGAAATTGAATTTTATCTGGCATTCACTTCTTCTGACCACGATCACCCCCCCCCCTCCTCCCCTCCACCAACGATCGCGGCTGCAGCGTTTCTGATGATTTTCTAGCTAACTAAGCTCATTTTCATGGGTGCGGCGTTTACAGCGGGTGTGGCGTTTCTTCCGTAAATTACGGTATGAGTATTAATTGATTGACCTGATTAATTGTGCAGTACTGAAGCTAGTGTAAATTTGACCTAAACTTATTGCATTTGATTTACACTCATGTCCATAAATTAAGGATAATGAAGTTCAGGCAAAGAAAGAGAAAGAAGCAAAACAAATTTGACTTATTTGTAAAGTCTATTTATTAAACAAAAAGTAAAGAGCAAAAAAGATGCTATATGTTTGACATAATTAATAAAAATTGCAAGTTTTACTCCCGTGACCAAATTTCAAAAAAGAACCTATTTACAAAAGACAGTATAACATGGTTAGTAGGATGGTTAATACGGAGTATGTCTCCCGGACGATGCAATACAGGCCTGACAACGTCTAGGCATGCTGAGTATCAAATGATCAATCTGATCTTGGGGAATATTACACCACTCATCAAGCAATGCACTCCGAAGTTCCGGTAGACAGGTGGGAGGGGGTTGACGGGCTGCAATTCGTCAGCGAAGCATATCCCACACATGCTCTATTGGATTCAAGTCCGGTGAGTATGCTGGCCAATGCATACGGGTGATATCCTCCGATTGAAGGCATTCGTCTACAATGTTTGCACGGTGAGGACGGGCGTTGTCATCCATAAACACAAATTCAGCACCCATGGCGCCCCGAAAGAAACGTACATGTTGTTCCAGAATGACATCCCGATAGATGTGGCCTGTCATTGTTACACTCTGAACATGCAGGTCAGTTCTGGAACCAAGAATAATTCCTCCCCAAAGGAGCCATCCTGCACCACCGTAACGGTGTCTTTCAATGGTGTTCTCTTGGTGGTAACGGGTACCTGGCGCTCTCCAGATGAATGTCCGACGAGAATCAGACTCCAAACTAAACCTGGACTCGTCGGAAAACATCACACAAGACCACTGTTGCGTTGTCCACAATGCATGCTCTCTACTCCAGGTTAATCGCAGGCGACAGTGAGTTGCGGTAAGTGGAACACATCTGACAGGCCTACGAGCATATAGACCAATGTGCCCTAAGCGTCTGTACACGGTCTGCCTTGAAACTGTCGTACCGGTAGCTGAAGAGAGCTGACGAGACAGGTCTGATGCTGTACTCCTTCTGTTTCTTTTGGCAGTAACTGCCAAATAGCGGTCCTCATTCGGCGTTGTAACTCGGGGGCGACCTGTGCTGTAACGTCTACTCACATTACCATCATCTTGGAATCGTTGCCAAAGCCTGGAGATGACACTATGGGCGATTCCAAGTTCCTCGGATACTTCCAGCTGGGTACGTCCACATTCAAGTGGTCCGATAATTCTGCCACGTAAAACATCATCCAAATGCCTCCTTTGTGCCATAACTATGTGGTTTTTGCACTGAAAGGCTTTCACAGCACTTGTGAACAATTTTACTTCTTTGCCACCATTCCTTATATACCCCTCTCTTACACTCTCGTCATTGTGACGTACCATCCACGCCATCTGGTGGTTTCCTGTAATTTGCATATTCTTCTTCAAGATGTGTGTGATCATTCCACAGGTGAAATTTTTATTTTAGAGATCAATTTCTGTGTGATTCTGAATTATCCTTAATTTATGGACATGAGTGTAAATCAAGCTAAGAATTGTGCCAATGCAGCTTAGATAAGATTTTTTTTTTTTTTTTCATTGTTTAATTGATATTTGCTGCTGTGACTTGCTAAAAATTGGTGAAGTATTTTTTTTTTTGTACAGCATATTCTGTTTAATTATTTCATCTTGATCTAATATGTTAATTGGTTAAATAAATGTGTTTCAATCCCATCTTTTAGCTCTCTTTACTTTGTCAACTCACACACAAGGGCGGTAAGCGAAATCCTAGGTTATTCTTTCAAATTTACATCACAATGCATAACTGCTCTGTACGTCCTGTGAAATTAAATAGTAGTGTTGGAACACTACACTTTTTATGAGGGCTGTTTTTTATTCAAACTCCGATGGTCAGGGGCGTAGCCAAGGGGGGGGGTTAGGGGGGTCATAACCCCCCCCCCCCCCCATCAGAAATATTTTACCATACAAAATGTATATTCTTCACTACATTATCACACACATGTATGCATATATATGAGTTGCAGTAGTCGTAAACCCCCCCCCCCCCCATGAAAAATTTCTGGCTACGCCCCTGCCGATGGCCAATAAGTAAGACATTAGTAAAGAATATAAAGAAATTTAGGTACGGACTCTTTTCGACTTACACATTATGAAGATTTGAGCATTTGTCTAATAAGCAGAGGAGTTTCCCAATGCCCTGCTCTAGAAACATTACCGCCAGCTATGCCAGTGATTTCCGATATTTGAACTGAACAACTGCCTAGAAGGCCAACGTAAGAAGACCCAAAGCTTTCCATCAAATAAAGTTTTACGAAACAACTTTAGGCCCTTGGACTCATCTCTGGCTGCAAAGTTTCATTAAGAGGGCTTTGGAAGACTTGTGTACCAATTCGACAATTGCCTGAATCTTCATAGCGATTATGTTGAAAAGAAACCATATATGTATCTAACTTTTGGCAGTAAATTCCTTTTATTATTCACTCTTGTCTTTCTTTGATTGTGCATTGGAGGTTGAATAAAAAACAGCCCTTGTATGTATTTTGGGAATTTTTTCTAATTATACAGGGTTGTCCAAATTAAACTTCCCCAACTCAGAAGCCTATGCAGGATGTTGTATGGGTCATAATGTGATGAAATTTTGAAAACAGACACTTCAAATCATGCGCTCGTGATTTATTTTTAAAAAATTATTAGTACAAGAAGTTGCAGATAGGTGGCGCTGTAACACTAGTAATTTGCATATTGCACCAACGTGATTTACAGAAATAAAGCTTGTGTGCAACGTATCCAAAAGACAAGCCCTACAAAAGTGGAAGACAGGCGCTGCACAGGCAGTTGTTTCCAGCTCTCTCATGCACAATGGCAACTTTGAAAGACAAAGCTCTGTTACTGAAAGGTGTCGTCAGTGTGCCAACTGTTTCTCGTGCTGTTGATATGCCCTATTCGACCACGGCACACATATAGAACATCTGTAGAATGTCTTGTTGATCTGCAGCGCCACCTAATGGCAACTTTTGGTACTAATATTTTTTTTTAAATAAATCACGAGCGCATGATCTGAAGTGTCTGTTTTAAAAATTTCACCACATTATGACCCATACAACATCCTGCACAGGCCTCTGAGTTGGGGAAGTTTAATTTGGACAACCCTGTATAAAATGTTTAAAATATGCCAAGTTATGGTCTCATATAATTAATAATCATTTTAATGTATTATATTTGAGATCTCAGAAAGATTGTTGTATTTATGAGCATAAATGAAGAGCCAATTTAAAGAAAGTTTTGTTTTTAAAGTCATACCTAATACAGTGCGTAAAAAAAGTATAAGGACAGCATTTAATTGCATGAAAATATGCTTTATTTCCATTTCACCTAAATTAAATTTTTACATTTCTTACTTCTGCTGCATAATTTTGTGATAACACTTATACCACATAAAAAACAAAATTTAGTTTCAAAATATTGATTTTACAAAATTTAACATTAAAGGAAATATGGGAAAATATTATAAGGACATGTTCTAATCTAAAATACTTAAAAAATGTTTCAATAATGAAGATTGGGACTTCTACCGGCCAATCAAGTAAATTTACAGAATTATCTTCAAACCAGAGTTTTGCGCTCGTAGAAACGTGCATTGCAGCATTATCCTGCTGAAAAATATAGTCCCCTGAAGTAATTAGTGGCGCTTCAGGTAACAAACTTTCTCCTAATATATCAACATGCCTGTTCGAATTCATTTTACAGTTGATAAATACAATTGGAGTGGTTCCATTTGCCGCAAAAGCACCCCATACATTAACCGAGCTACCACCATATTGACACCTGGAGAACACTTCCTTGGTCTTTCGCAGAGCCTACCAAAAATAACAAAAACCATCAGGTCCATCAAGATTGAACTTTTTTTCGTCCGAAAAAATTACATCAGCCCACTTTTGACCAAGAGAAATGTATTTTTTGGCAAAGTCAACTCTTATTTTCTTATGATGATTTGCAAAAGGGGGGCGTGACACTAATTTCCCATAAGAAACTTGAGGATGTTTACTTAAAACATTTTGAACAGTCCTTGTTGAGCATGGTAAACTCAAATTTCGTCTAACTTAATTTGTGATTTCTTTTTTCTCGCAAGCTCTCCTTACAATCCTTCTTTTTTGTCGACAAGTGAGAATTTCTGGTCTCCCAGTTTGCTTTTTCATACCATACATCCCAGGATTTTTTAGAAAACTATAAACCACCGTTTTTGATCTCTTGATTCTTTTTGAAATTTCCCATTCACTTAATCCACATTCTGGAAAAGCAACAATTTTATCTTTTTCAGAGTCAGAAAGTTGAGTTCCTTTGGGCATCGTTAAAAATTCACACTGAAAGTCGCCGAGTGGGAAATTTTTTTCACAAATGAATCTTTTAACTCGGAATTGTTATTTTATGCTTTCAAATATGCAAATTTTTAAATAATTACTGGGGGAAAAGCAATGGCCTTATACTTTTTTCAGTTTTCATTTCATTTAGGTTTAAAAATCAAAATTTAAATGTTAGCAGATTTAAAATTGAAAATTTTAATTACTTTACGCATGAAATATTTTAGTTTTACTTCTATTTTTGCTGCATAAATTTGCATACGATTCTGTAAACAAGGCTTCCAGATTTGGCAATTTTTCGCGTGTCCTTATACTTTTTTTGCGCACTGTAGGAATTTGTATATCTTTGCCTATCAGAACTAAAGTACCAGTTGTCAATGGCATCATCTGGATGAAAGTTTTCAATATCTGGCCCATTTATAGATGTTGTTAAGAGATTGTTCATGGTGCTTCTTGCGAATGCATTCCTATATGCAGTCTTAATTTGGTTGAAAGCACTAGAACCTCTCTCACATGCAGCTGTGCTGGAAGTTAAAATGGTAATGTAGTTCGCCACCGGAAGCAGAGTTTGGTGTCTATCAGGAGTTTCATTAATCCTCTTCAAAGCTTCTTGAAAATTTAAAGAAGAGATGATCAGCTTTTGTATTTTGTCCATTCTGCAAGGAGAAGATTCCTCTTATTGTGCCAATCATTTGAATGGATGTGTTTTCCTCAAGTTTCTATTTCGTGCAGTTCATATTCAAAAGATATTCAAAAGATCACCCTGAAGTGGCAAGCTATCAAAGACATTCATTGATAATTTAGAGTCATTCAACACTGATTGTAACCTGCTTTGCAAATATGATTTTGAATTTGAGATTTAATTTAATTTTTTATTTTTTATGCTTTGATAATATTTTCCTCCTGCATTAATGTTAGCAAGTATATCTTTAAGCATTCCTGATAAATGAAACATTTTCCAAAACCTGTTGTTCCCTTAGACCTTCTTCAATTTTCCATCTTATTTAGTGAATGCAATGTTTGTACGCATTACCTCTTTAAAGTAAGAAGAAATAAATGGGAACTTTGTAGGGAAATACTTAATGGTTTGAGCATTCCATAGAAATCATCCAGAAAGTGCAACAGCTCCACAAACTGGAACTGCTTTAATAACTTAACAATCCTTTTGTTTTTGAGGCATCTGGATAACGCTTGAATAATGCTTAAAGAACTTTTTCTCTGCTCGCTATCCGTCGTACACTATGAATATTCCCCAACTTGAATAATTTTTCACCAAGGACATTTGAAGCTTCCTGTAATTTATGAAGTCATTTGGCTGAACCACTATAAAATTTTCCTACACTTTACAGTACTTTCAAAAGACTGTATATAACCAACCAAGCAGGTGTCTAAAGCTGGAAGTTTCAATCTGTGTGCTATACAGTGGATGCTTATAAGATTTGAACACACTTCTTTCATTCAAACTCAAAGTTCAGATTTGCATCCAACCATATTTGCTGCTCCATTTGTCCCTAACTCAACAATGTACATTTTATCTTATAGTTTTCTGCACTAATACACTTATTGATCAACTCAGTCAGTGCTATAAATATCCTTCTAAAGTGGCTGATGAAAGGTCAATAACAACTAAAAAGTCTTCCAATCCAATTTCATTTTCTATATACCTGATATACACCATCGCATGTTCTATAGTACTTCTGCCTGTCAAACCGTCTATCATAATACTAATGAATTGCGATTTTTTAAAACTTGACTTGTAATTGATTTCTGTGCATTTCAGTAATATAGCAAACCAAGATTCTGTGTTTCTTTTTATTGCCATATTTGCTCAGGATCTTCACTTCCAATTTTGTTGCTAAAGACAAAAGATTTTCAAAATCTGTAAAAGCTTTATCATGTTTAGCAATGTAATAGGAAATATTAAGCAATTTTTTCATGTGAGCAAATATTTCTTCTTCAATATTTTAAATGCATTTAGCTATAGATGTCTTTGTGGGTGCAGATTTTGCCTTAAGTTGTTCAACTGCAGCTTTATGAACTTTGCTTTTGTCATGAAATGAAAAAGTTTCCTTTTTAAAAGATGCACTAAATTCTTTGATCCATTTTGGATCTGCGCGATTTCCGGGGAACTCTCTGCAGCACTTGCAACTCACTGTGTTAGATGTTCAAATAATATCCAATCAAAATCTTTTTCCATAAAAGATCCAATCAAAATCTTTTTCCATAAACTTCCATATTTTGGAACTTTTTAAATCAGAAATGTCTTTCCCGTCTAATTTATGTTTTGAATTAGATGAAATGCCAATGTGTGCAACTTTGTTTTCCCTTAAAATGGCTATTTCTGAATTACTCTTCTAAAAAAAAATCCTTGCTTACTACATCATTCAAATCACAAATATCTAGCATTTTCTTTAAAAAAATTTGAAAAGTGTTGACTGTTTTCCGGCCATTATTCAAATATACAACAAACTTAAGGCGGTCGGACAGCCGCCATCTTGGATTTACTAACCCAGGGGCGTAGCCAAGGGAGGGATAAGGTGTTCACAACCCCTCCCATGAGGAATTATTTGCCATACAAAATGTATATTCTTCATTCCTTTATCACACACACATATACACATATCTGAGTTGCAGTAGTTGTAACCTCCCGCCCCCCCCCCCCCTTCAAAAAATTCTGGCTATGCCACTGCACTAGTCCCATGTTAACCTACGGGTACACTTTTCTACCTCTCACGCAGGATATTTTTAAATATTTTAATAAAAAAATTAATGTAGTTTATTCACAGACAATTGTTTATTAAGGAAGCTTTTTATTTTTTACAAAATCTTATAACAACATAGTTAAATTTTTGAAAATTCAGTCAATTATAGATACAAATAGTCAAATACTTTTGAAATTCAATATGTTTAAAAAATAAAATAATACTTTAATAGAGGTAATTTTAAACTTACTTCTATTTTTAATTGAAATTAATTTTGAATAATTTAAATCTCAGAGAACGAGAAAATTTATAAATTCCCAAATAGATTCTTGCGGGTCTAATAAGAAAAGAGGGGAACAGTGAGAGAGAGAGAGAGAGAGAGATGGATTAAGATTGATAGGATTTCACATTGCAGGAGGTTTTGAGGACGGGGGTTTCTTGATTTAACCCCCTTGAAGACTAAAACTAATTATCACTGAGGGTGAGGGAAAAAGAACATCAACCACTCCTGTCAATAAACCCCCTGAACAGTAAGAAGTAAAATACAGCGTCCATTTTTGGCCCCGAAACTGGATGTCTAGTTTTAGGCTGAGTTTGTAAGTGTCCTGTCCCCCATGTTGAAAGTATTTTCCCGACTGCTCTTTTATATTCCATTCATGTACTTTAAACGTGTGGAAAACATTTGCTCGCCAGGGGGGAAGTATTGTCGCCGCATAACAGAAAGTCCAGCCCGCTGAAGTCTCTGTCAGGCAGAGTTACTAATCCCTCTGTTCCACCTGCTTCTGGATATCACAGCCTTCGCCGCTGTCCATGGGTGCCGGCCAGGGGCTTAATTGGTGGCCAAACAAAAGAATTTAGTCGCCAGCTGGCGACCGGGAATTTTCAGCTCTATAATGTTTAATTAAGTCAGATTTTCAATTCAACTTATATGTTTTTTATAGATTTTGAGATTTTGTGAAAATTGTGTACAAGTTTGCTATATTCCTGAAAAATGGGAATGAGATAGAAAAAAATTTTGAATTATGTTTGATGCTAGTTAATTTGATGCCTAAACTGTTTTAAATATTTCATAGATTTTGGAATTTTGTGAAATCATATAAATTTTTGTTCTCACATTTCTTAAAAATGGATCAAGAGAATACAATGAAGTTTAGCAACATGATCAGCTACGGCTAAACAAACATCAGAATTTTTGAAAAGTTTGAATAAATTTTTAAAATGTTTATTTGCGTTTGTAGATTTTGTGAAAATTGCACAAAATTTTTTCGAAGAATAATGTTAAAATATCTACAATGAATCAAACAAAATTTAGTTACAGGTTAGGAATGGGCTCTTGACTTGAAAAACTCATTCATCCAGAATAAAACTTAATTTTTTAATTAAAAAGTAGTTCTCTCGCTATTCTCAAACCTGTAATCTTTTAACAATACACAGAAGCTATAATTTCGATTTCTATACTATTGCTAATATACTAGTTCCATTCTTTGTACACCTACAATGCTGACGAAGATTCAAGCTTTTTGGCAATTTGCATTATGTACTAACCTTCCATTGACAGGTACTTCAGCTAGCATATATATACATTGCCTGACATTGAAAATGCAACACCCGTAAGGAGTGACCAGAAAGTGCTGAAACTCGGCAAGTAGAGAGAGACAGCAGTGAACAATAAGTGATCTTTATTTCAAAATGATATGCATAATACAGAGGGAGAGCAGCGGCGTCTTAGTTGGTTGCCGAACCACCGTGGACGGCGATACACGATGCAATACGTCTAGGTACTGAGTCAATGAGAGTATGGATGGCATCTTGAGGAATGTTTCTCCATTCACTGTCAACCATTTGCCACAGTTTGTCTTCTGAATGAGCAAGTGGCAGGGTCTGCAAATGGTGTTCAATCACATCCCAAATGTGTTTGATTGGCGACAGATCCGGAGAGCACTGTGGCCAGGAAAGCGCCTGTACACCTTGCAGAACACGTTACGTTGGCTGATGCGAGCAGTGTGCGGTCAAGCATTATCCTGCTGATACAGGGCGTTGGGAACCGTTTGAAGGTAGGCGAGTGTCACCGGCCGCAGCAGATCACCCACATATCGTTGAGCCGTCATAGTGCCCTGAATACGAACTAGAGGTGACCTGGAGTCATACGCAATTGCTCCCCAAACCATGATGCCACGTTGTCGCATGGTGGAGCATTCTATAATTGCTGCCGGATTGGACCCGTTTCCACGTCGACGCCACACTCGTATGCAGCGACTATCCCTGGAGAAACAGAAGTGTGACTCATCTGAGAATATGACACTGTGCCATTCTGTTGTCCACGTTGCTCTAGCCTGGCAACATTGCAGTCGTTGGCGTCTATGTTGTGGAACCAATGTCAGTCTTCTTAACGGACACCATGAGTGCAGGCCACTAGCAACCAATCGACGGGAAATGGTTCTGGTAGATATAGGAACATCCATGGTGTCTTGAACATGTTGCACGATGCAGGTTGAAGTGGCTTGCGGGGCCGCCACTTCATGTCGGTGGATGTATCGATCCACATGTGATGACATCACTCTAGCTGTACCGGCACCTCTTAAATGTGCCACATTTCCTTGTTCCAACCATCTTTGCCACAGCCGGTGTACAGTGGACACATCCAAGTGTGTGTCTGCTGAGATTTGCCGAAGGGGCCAACCTGCCCTTCTCAGTCCAGTCACCATGCCCCTCGTAAAATTGTCGATCTGCTGGAACTGCCTCCGTTGATGGTTGCCTGGCATTCTCTGGTTACACGTGTCCTCTGAGACAAGAATAAAATTTCTACGACAATTTCTCTATCAGCAATACTTTCACAAAAATTGTCCGTTCTGCCGGTTCCTTCCCATATATCTTTTTCGATGTGCACTGGCGAGCTGCCAATTTCACATTATTATCATAACTCGGCAAGGTGCATTTACCCTGAAATTTCCATACTTTTCTGACCACTTCTTCTTGGTGTTGCATTTTCAATGTCACACAGTGTATATTCAGCAGGAGATACAAGGTCTTTCCTACTCAAAGAAAGGAGGTAGAATATGCATTGCATTTGCTGTCAAGAGCTGTTTTTTTTTTTTTCCCTTTTACAATTATTGTGATTTATTTTAGCAAAAATGTCCTATTGAGTTTTTCTCACTGAAAAGAATATTAAGTGCCAGAAAAGTAACATTATTCTTAGAATTTATTTTTAACTTTACAAGTGTATGAAAATATTTAAGACCAACAGTAAAAAAAAAAAAGCAATACAGGAAAATGTATATGAGGGTAACATTAAATTGGGTTTTCACTGTATTTATTTACTTTTTTAAATAAATGTACAATTCTCGATTAATGCAGCTTATAATTTTATTTTATCTAACACTATGTAAGAGTCTTATTCAGTTTTACTTAATCTCTTGGTTCGTTCACCATGTGAAAATGCCAAGACTCTTAGATTTTTGTAAAATGGGCTTAGTTTTGAGTTTTTCCTCTCTTTCTTTCTTAATTATCGTCTAATATAAATTATGTCTCACCAGATTGTTTTTGTTGCAGGGTAAAGATGTGCGGGATTATCAGATGAAAAGGCTGAAAAATCATTTACTAAATATTTTTTTAGGACGAAACAGACGTTGGATTGTTCTCTTTCCTGAAGGAGGTTTTTTATCAAAGAGAAAAGAAACTAGTATAAAGTATGTCATGTATCCTTCGCCTGTTGTTTATTTCATTTTTGTGATTGCTGTCTTATGTATTTTAAATTTTCATGTGAACTTTAGTGGATGTATTGCAATGAAGGAGAGCGCACTCTCAGTGTTTAGAGAAATTGCAAGACAATATTTTCTTAGGATTCTCAGATTCTATTGTCAATCAAACTATTTAGGACTGGTTCATACCTGCCAACTGCTCCGGTTCTCCCACAGCAACTCCGAAAATACGTTGCTACTCCGGGCATTCCACAGAACACAAAATTTTCTTGCTGTTCAAAATCGCATTTCTAGTACTGAAATACATTATCACAGGTTTATATTCTTCATAACAGGTAACTAGGATAGTTGCTAGGCTCGTCAATACTCTATATCGGCGTTTCCCAACCTTTTACACTTGCGACCTAGAGATGAAAATAGGAAAAATATTTTGCAGACAGTTACCAGCGCAAAAATAAATAAATAAAATGAAATAAACAGTACTTTGTGGCATTGTAACTTAGTGTACGTGACTATTAATTTGTACCAAAATATTTTATATGAATATTTATTCAATATTCCTGGTCTAACCAAATCTCTCTATTT